>LPNX010591542.1:196594-302255 GCA_001517045.1 Pseudotsuga menziesii | reverse complement strand
TTAGATGAGCTTTTAGGTAAATAAATAAAAATAGCAATAAGATGGGCCCATAGGCTAGGCTAGGCGCCCCTCCAAAATGGTGGAAATCTCCTCCAAAAAATGGCAAAACGTGGGCAAGAAGCTAGCGCCCTCCTCTAAACAATGTAGCGCCTTCCTTAAATTAGGGCGTCTCCATATATGGCAGCTCCTCTAAAATATGGTAGCGCCCTTCTTTAGATTTGGCGTGGTCTTCATGTGTAGCGCCCCCTCTATAGTGAGCTAGCGCTCCTCTAAATTGACGCCCCATCATAATGGTAGCGCTCCTCTAAAAAACGTGGGCCCTTTTTAATGTATGCATGGGTCCCTTCCATTGTAACGCCCTTTCTACATGCTTTAGCGCACCTCTATTTTGGCCAAATCGTGGGCCCTTTACCTTTTAGCGTTTTCCTCCAAACTAGCGTGGGTTCCCTCTTAAGATAGCGCCTCCATAATATGATAATGCCTCCATCCTTGATATGATGCCCACTATTTGATGGTAGCGCCTCCTCTAACCAAGCTCACGCCCCCATTTATGGTATGGCTTAACATTAGCGCCCCCATCTTGGTTTAGGTTTTGCCACTTTTAAACTTAGCTTTGATTTGGCTATTTGTTCCATAATAAAATTTTAGCCTTTAGACTTAGGCTAAAATAACTTTCCTTAGATTTAATTTTTAAATTTAATTTTTTAAATTTTTCTACTTTGACTTAGGAAAATTTAAAAAATAAACTTTGAAAAATTAATATCTAGGCCATGGGGGGGTGAAAAACCTTGGAATAAGTTTTTCTAGGCTTAGGAACCCCCAAACCAACTTACCATGGCAATTTTTGATTTTTTACTTCAAAATCAAAAAAAAATGAATTTTGACTTAGGGAAATTAATTAATTCCCTAGGAAAAATAGACCTTGCTTAGACAAAAATGGTCTATCTCCTCAACCACTCATCAGAATGACATGGGACTCGAAGCAGTGGCTTAGGGGGTTTCATAGCAATTATTCTTTGCATTCATATCCCCTATTACAAAATGCCATGCTCGAGCGATTACATTATTACATCAAAACTCAGTTAACTAACCACCAAGGGGTGAAATGAATTAACTGGAAAAAATAAAAATACAACAACATAACGAAATTCCGCAAGACTCTAGACAAATGTCTAGCATGGTCACGAATCACACTTTAAAGCCTTAGCCACCTCATGGAATTGACTGGTAGAACACCCGTCACCACTTTGGAGGATTTTGAGTGAAAACCAAACCGATTAAACTCGTTTACGCAACAAGGTCAATTGGAAAGGGAAAAACACTCGATGAGGGGACTTCCCTAACAACCCGTTCCATGGTGTGGCATCCGTATCATATGACCCATACTAACACATAAAATTACATTAATTTTCCCACGCAGGGGAGCGGACATTTCGTTTTACAAAGGGGCAATAGCCCTGCAGAAGTGAAAAATCCTCAGATTTTTCTAAGGTACAATTATGTACATCCACATGTACATGGAGTTGCCACCTAGTCGAAATAGGTGGGCAACACGTCCCATGTCCGACACGGACACACTATCAAAGCGTGTCAGACACGCACTTTTTTCGTGTCCCGCTGTAATGTCCCTAAAGATGACATGCATGCAAACCCTAAATGTGACATGCATGCAAACCCTAAAAGCTATATAATAAGTTTAGTTGAACCAAAAGGGTATGATTGTTATTATTCATCATTGAGATTTGATTTGGACAGCTCTGAGAGATAATTAGGGTTAACGGCAAATTATCTTGGCCATCATTGATTTTGGCGGTGAAACTTATCCGTCCTAGTCAATTCAAGAGGGTAGGTCATCCAGATCTATCATACGAGCTTCAACACTTCAGCATCTTCATCATTCTTGCAGGGATTCGAGGGTATCCAGGCATAAAGACTTGAGGAAGGGCGTCTTCATCAGAGATAGGGCAGCGTATTGTTTATTGTGCAAATGCCTCATCAGCAGCGGGTTACTACAGGCAAACGTGGGCCCTAAAGTTCATATCAGACTCATATCCAGCCTTCACCATACACTTCATTCACTGTTTAAGGAAAAACATCAGCAGCATGCAAAGTGTATACCAGGATGCATGAACCAGAGACATCTCAGTAGACAATAAATATCAGATTTTAGTATCAGACCTGTCCGGCGTAATTTACAGGCATGTATACATGTTTTAATGAATCCAAACAGCTCTGAAAATTGTTCTCTTCAATCTGGTTTATTCAATAGTTTACTGTTGCTATAATTGTTGATGAGTAATATTATCATGGGAGATATCTTCTATGCAATGTCGCATGAAATGTGCACTATAGATTTATAGAAATCAAATCTATCACAATTCCAACTCTCTTGATCACCTACAACAGGGAAATTAAAAGTAATTGCAAAATTTCAAGTCAAAATTGTCCCACCGTAAGCTACAGCAGAATATTCACAAAGTGTTTGATAAAAGTTCACAACCAAGTCTTGCGAACCAGAATTGCTAATTATCTCAAAGTTAAAAATATTCCCAAGAACTTAGCCCACTCAGTCAACCGTTGGAAAAGAAATTTGCTCTTATTGGCTTGGGATATTACAGTGGTATCAGAGCCTTGGATTCTGCCAGCCTGTGTGTACATGCTATTTTATGAATCTGGAATACACGGAACCAGTCAAGTAAAGGAGAACTCTCACTGTAAAGGAAAAAGGGGTTTTTTATTGCTGATATTATTGTTCATTAATGACTGTATGATATTGATAGTGTTTGTGGGGTGACTTCATTCCATACTGGGCATTGGCTTCTTCACAAAAACGTTATAGACACGACCAGACAGCCATAACGTGGAATTTATTTCACTGTGCATCACTATTAAAGAATGTGATGTTTTAAAGAAGGGAAGAAGGTTCTACAGCAGTAGACCAGCCAGTGTTTAAACGAAACTACATACCAAGCTATTTCAAATAGTGCATTTCCAATCAGATTTATCCACACAGTAAGTTACAGCAGTATGTCATTTAAGTGTTTGAAAGTCATCACTCAAAAAAAGTGGCAAGGTTCATTAGTGGGTTAATTCAGTCATCTACAACAGTGAGCAAAAGGGATTGCATAGTTTTGACTTAATTCCTAAACCATAGACTGTCCAGCTATCAGTGAACACTATTCATTTTGGGGCGAGAAAAGGTTACACCAATGGTGAGAGTTGTAAATGGCAGACTGTTACCTACTTTCCTTCCTGCTTTGCCAGAGGAGCGGAAGCCTACTTGGGAGGAGCTAATGAAGAACCTTGACAAGAGACAACAGAGGATAGAGCTTAGCTTGCAACAGTTTAAAGCCTCCTTATCAAGGTCATCCACATCGCGAATCAAGGAAAGGTTGGGTATATCTACAAATGAAGTCTCCAAAAGCCTCTATAAAGAGTTTGCTTAGAGGGTGATAAATCAACAATCACGGATCAGCATACAAGAGATCATGAGGCAAGCACAAATCAATTACCAGATGGGAGTCCTAAAGAAGATGAGACAATGTTCACAAGCTCTCTTCCGCCATATGAGAATTTGGATCAAGACGATTCACATATTGCACCCGTGAGACTTATGTCGAGAACAAAGTAGAAGAGCATGCGAAAAGAGAACATCATTTAGATTCACAAGTACAAGAGGAGAGACATAACTTGGAGATGGTTGACTCTATACAAGTTGAGCAGTATGGAGGTCACGAGTCACTTCTTGAGGAGGGGCCATTAATGGCTCCGGTTGTAGTTGCAGATGTGTTAACACGAGACATAGTCCAGGGACCAGTTGATAGTTACAGGGATGCATTCCTTATCTTCCAGGATGGGTATAGTACAGATGTGTGGGATCCTGGTTCAGATGACACCAGTCGAGTGAGTGCCCAAGATGATATCGCAGCCTACACAAGATGTAGGACAATTGTGACCCATGAGGTCATGAGTGGCACTCATGGTTTGAGGGGAGAGCCTTCAGCAATGATTCTACATGAGCACTCAAAATTTCAGGTGACTAAGGAGAGATCTGACACAAAGGATTTGGATCAGGTATGGGATCATGAGTTGCCTTTGTGGGATAGTGGTTTAACCATGGAGGAGGTAGTTGAGCACATTCTTTGTGGACCAACCAACAAGTAAGTGTATCCATACAGAGATTGGGCAGACAGGTATATGACGGAGATGGAGACACCCAGGTTTACAGGCTCAGTTGATATTAGTGGATTTGCTATGGAGGAGAGGGCCAACCTCTATTTCCAAGATTTTTTTCAAGGGATGCTTAGGTCTGGAGGCATGACGGAGCAGTCTTCCGAGGAGTTTGTGCAACTTATGATTGCTTGGCTCATTAAGGGCATTCAGATGGATTTTGGTATCATTCAAAGGGTTGCTTGGGATCCAGGTATCAAGGGGTCAATTCATGATTGGGTGGCAAGGAGGCATGAGGTGATCCAGTGGTTCATATGGGATCCTAGTATTGGTGTCTGGATGCATTTTTTTGTTGACAATTGTCAATTGCTCAAGGACAAGCAATCTTTGGCGAGGGAGGACTGTAATGTTCCTGAAAATGACATGCATGCAAACCCTAAAAGTGACATGCATGCAAACCCTAAAAGTGACATGCAAACCCTAAAAGCTATATAAGAAGGTTAGTTGAACCAAAAGGGTATGATTGTTATTATTCATCATTGAGATTTGATTTGGAGAGCTCTGAGAGCAAATTAGGGTTAAAGGCGAATTGCCTTGGCCATCATTGATTTCGCCGGTGAAACTTATCCGTCCTAGTCAATTCAAGAGGGTAGGTCATCCAGATCTATCATACGAACTTCAACACTTCAGCATGTTCATCATTCTTGCAGGGATTCGAGGGCATCCAGGCATAAAGACTTGAGGAAGGGCGTCTTCATCAAAGATAGGGCAGCGTATTGTTTATTGTGCAAAGGCCTTATCATCAGCGGGTTACTACAGGAAAACGTGGGCCCTGAAGTTCATATCATACTCATATTACAGCCATCACCATACACTACATTCACTGTTAAGGAAAAACATCAGCAGCATGCAAAGTGTATACCAAGATGCATGAACCAGAGACATCTCAGTACACAATAAATATCATATTTTAGTATCAGACCTATCCGGCGTAATTTACAGGCATGTATACATGTTTTAATGAATCCAAACAGCTCTGAAAATTGTTCTCTTCAATCTGGTTTATTCATTAGTTTACTGTTGCTATAATTGTTGATGAGTAATATTATCATGGGAGATATCTTCTATGCAATGTCGCATGAAATGTGCACTATAAATTTATAGAAATCAAATCTATCACAATTCCAACTCTCTTGATCACCTACAGCAGGTAAATTAAAAGTAATTGCAAAGTTTCAAGTCAAAATTGTCCCACTGTAAGCTACAGCAGAATATTCACAAAGTGCTTGATAAAAGTTCACAACCAAGTCTTGCGAGCCAGAATTGCAAATTATCTCAGAGTTAAAAATATTCCCAAGAACTTAGCCCACTCAGTCAACCGTTGGAAAAGAAATTTGATCTTATTGGCTTGGGATATTACACCCGCGCTGTGTCCAATGTGTCTGAATTCCAAGACACGCTTTCCGCAGAAAAGACGCTCAGGTTTGCTTTAAATCAAATTTTTCACATTCTTTTTATCATTTGCAAGTGTGGAGAGGGCTCTAAAGTGTGTTTGTTGTGCAGGTGAAGAAGATTCGAAGGATTTGGAAGGGTTTCCAAATGCATTGAAGGTGGATTGTGTTGGGTGGATTGCAAGCTCAACCATCAAACAAGAAGAACAATGTCTCAATCAGCTAGGGCAGGAGCTAAAGGGCAAAGGAAAGGGAGAAATGCCCCATCTAATGTCTCCCCTCCTATTCCTCCAAGCACAAGCTCTTCTACTCCTCCTATTACTGCTCCATCTACCGCTAGTGGAGCTCATGCTCCATTGAACCCAGTTTTAGAAAGACAACAAGCCCAAGAGAAAAAATACCCTTTTGTGGAAGTATGTGAGAAGGAAAGAAGGGCCTGGGGCAAAGCTAGGTGGGGGAGGCAATGTGTGTTGGACTTGCAATTTTTGCAAGAATGAGTTTAAGAGCACATACTACCGAATTAAGGGCCATTTGTCGGCCCTTCCTTCTTGTGGGATTTCTTCATGTAAAGCAGTGAGTGTTACCCAAAGGAGGGATATGGGAAAAGAGGATCAAGACGGCTTAGGCAAGGTAGCAGCAGCAAGCAAAAAAAATAATGAGGATCCTCTTCCATTCTTAAGGAAACCTTCTAGCATTTGGCCTCCATTTCCACCTAAAAGAGGTGATATATATCCAGCAAGAAAGAGGCAATCTTCAAGTGGTCTAATGGACAGGATTTTCCAACAAGAGGCACGAGAAGAGGTGGACCTTGCCATTGCATTCTTTTTCTACCTCAACTTCATCTCATTCAATGTTGCATGGTCACCATTGTTTATTGAGATGTGTCGAAGTCTCATTGACCGAACTCCAATTGGTTATGTGCCTCCTAGTTCAGAGAAGCTTAGAACCACATTGTTGGTTAAGGAAAAAAAGGAGGTGGATAAAATTCTTGAGCCAATTAGATCAACATGGCCCTCATCTGGAGTGAGTATTGTTCTTGATGGATGGACGGATCCAACATGTCATCCATTCATCAATTTCATGGTATCTTCCCAAAATGGACCAGTGTACTTGAAAGTGGTGGATGCCCTTGGGAAATACAAGGATGCACAGTTTATGGGTGAGTTATTCATCAAAATCATTGAAGAAGTAGGTGTTGATTCTTGTGTACAAATCATCACAGACAATGCACCTGTTTGCAAGGCCGCTGGCATGATTGTGGAAACTAAATATCCACGGGTTTTTTCATTTTGGACACCTTTCATTGCTAATTTCCTCATTGTTTGAATTTATCACAAGATTCGTCTAGGGGAAAGGTCATTTTAATGATTTGAGTTGTTAGTGTTGTAGAGTCATTTATACTTTCTTTTATTGTTCTTACAGGGTTTTTGGACACCTTGCATTGTTCATTCCTTGAATTTAGCACTCAAATCCATTGCTTCAGAAGTGACATGATTTGGCAACATTATTGAGGATGCATGCCATATCCGTAACTTTGTACAAAACAACACAAATGCCCTCACCATCTACAAAGAGTACACACATCTTTGATTGTTGAAGATTGTAGATACTCGGTTTGCTTCCTGATTCATCATGCTCAAGAAGTTGAGGGAGGTCAAAACCGCTCTTGGGTCCATGGTGATTTCAAAGTATTGGTCTTTCTAGGGAAAGGCGGATCAAAGTGCTTCAAACAAGGTGAAGGACACGGTATTAGATGATGTTTCGTGGGAGAGGGTGGATCTTACCATTAAGATCATGGAGCTACTCATTTCTTTGTTGCGGTTTGCAGACACGAACCAGCCCATCCTAGCGGATGTTTATGAGGGGTGGGATTCCATGATTGAGTCCATGAGGACCATTGTTATGAAGAATGAGTGTCCCAAGTATGAGACATCAGCACAGAAATTATGGTCGACCAATCAGGATATTCTTATCTCATGGTGGGATAAGAATTGCACACCTTTGCATTGCTTGGCCCACTCCTTGAACCCCAAGTTCTACAGTCAAGAATGGCTTAATGGTGAGCCCTCACACAGAGTCGCTCTTCACATGGATGGAGAGATTTCATAGGGGAGGAAGATAGCATTCAAGCGGCTATTTCAGGATAGGGACTTATTTAATGAGGTGGAGGAGGGATTTGTAGAGTTTTCCACTGCTACTAGGAGATTTGGAGGCTATGATGTGGTAGGAGACAGGGGAGTTAAGAAACCCCATAATTGGTGGGAAACTCATGGGGCAACATGCCCTCTTCTATGGGAGCTAGCCTCGAGGATCATCTCTCAAGTTACATCATCCTCTAGTTGTGAGAGGAATTGGAGCACATATGGCAACTTGTATAACTTGAAGAAGAGCAAGCTTAAGCAGTCCAGAGCAAAGACGATGGTGTATGTGCACACCAACCTTCGTCGTATTTACAGGAAGAGGGAGGAGTGGGTGAAGGGAAAGACAAAGATGTGGGATGTCTTTCCTAATGATATGGGTTTGGACAGCAATACTAAGTTGGCATTAGCCAACCTGGATCTTAATGATGCAGTGCTAGATCCGGTGACATTTGATGATAGTGATCCTTTGGAGGAGTTATCCTCCACACCAGCAAATCTTGATCCTCAGATGGGTGGAGAGGAGGAGGGGGAGAAAGAAGAGAGCAGTGATGAGTTTGTTGATTCAAGCATGGAGGAGGACTATTGATAGATGAGATTCTTCATTCTTCCATCTTGATCTACCCCTTATTGTATTTACTATTACTATTAGTCTATTTGGCATTTGTCAATGGCATTCCGACATCTATGTAATACATTTTGATTTTGATGACTTAATGAGAAATATGGTTCTAATTATTGAGTACTGACATCTTGATCCATGACTATCGTGAGTATCATGAATTATCTATGTGTCTCATAATCTCATTGTGATTACTGATTTGTAAATGTGTAATTACTAATGTTAAATGTGCATNCTATATGTCTTTTTTTATATATATAATTTTAATATATATATATATATATATATATATATATATATATATATATATAAAGTGTCCTACGCGTCCTGATTCCTGGGGTCACCGTGTCCGTGTCGGACACTCGAATTCCCGTGTCCTTCGTGTCCCATGTCCTAGTGTCAGGTGACTTAGCTTTTTAGGTTATTATGGGCAAAACGAGGGCACCTCACTTCAAGTCGTTTTGTGCCTGATTTCAAGCATATTTTGTGCTATTTTGAGCAGTCCATAGAGTACTTCATTGTAGTTGTCATGGATGATCATATCAGCATATGGGTGATTATTATCAGAAAGAATTAGATTGTTTTTTAAACACAAAAGGCATATTAAAATCACACAAAGAGGGAGCCAATCTTGAGCCTGCCTTTAAGCTATATTTAATGACAAGCCTTTAAGCTATATTTAATGGCATGGCACCTGTTTTGGGTGTAGGGTTATGACTGGAAGCATTTTGTGTGTAGATCAAATCTCAGTTATAAGAAGAGAAGGAAGGAAAAAAACAAATCATCGGTGTCATTATTCACTCTTCTTCAATGTCAAAACGTTTTGTCTTCATCTAGTCAAATTATTTGAGTCAGTGCAAACAACTGGATAGCTTCATAAGTTAACCAGTTCTTGAGTAGTGACTTGGTCAGTGTCTCCTTTGGTTCCATGGGGCATACTTATCTTCATTTGTGCCAGAACTATGCCAAAAGCAAGTTCATCTAATTTATTAAGTTTTTTTTTTCTGTTGGAATACCATATAGGCTCTCTTTGCTTATGATCTCAACATTTTAGGGCTTTTAATGAGCAAGACTAAATCCTGTATTACCTTGCCAGTTTTCTTCTCTTTTGTTTCCTTTGTCTCCCTCACTGTATGGCGTTGGTCACTCTTACAAAATCTGAATTCTAAGTTCTAAGTTTTCCAAGGGTAACCCCATCTGTCCCATTGGGGAGTTTCATATGCCATGAACCTGAAAGGTTCTTCAAGCCTAGACTTCAACGTCAAGTTTACATTAAGGTTATCCTATCAAATGACCTTAAGGAATTTCCACTCACCTATGGGAAGAAGATTCACAAGCAACCATTCCATTAAATCAATTTGCCCAACTGATATTCTATTGTACTTTGGTAACATGTTTGTTGTTCAGATGCTCAAATTATGCTAGAAAGATAAATAAAATGTGCATGCAAAAAGTGTCGTGCCAAACAGTCCTAAAAAATAGCTGATCTGGAGAGATAATAGGGTAAAGTCTTTTACTGAGAAAAGATACACATACCACTGATAATAATGTTGATAGTCTGTCAATAGATGAGATGCATGCAGGTTATGCCAAAAAGATAAGAAGATAGTGCTCCTCTCTAGCAGTTGACACCCACCTGAAAGAATGTCCTCCTTCTACTAGTCTTGACAATTTTGAGGGAGGAAGTGTCCGTTGTTGCTGAAACTTTCCAAGAATGAGGGTATAGGCCTCCTTGAGAGATAAGAAGATACATGCGAAAGTTTAGACTCCTTCAAGACACCTAGCGAATTGATCTTCTTCAGAATGGATGACGCCCTCTTTCCTCACGTTTTTGCTATAGGAGACTCTGAATGTGCTCGGAATGGAATAATAATCACCCAATATGTTGATGTATACCTGCTGAGAAGAATGGAGGTAGCATGTAGAAACTTTACTGGATTCCTGAAGGCTAGCGAATGGATCTGGGATTTCTAGCTATTTCCCAACAGCGAAAGGTGCACCTACAATAAACTCTCCCTCTGATAGTTGAATGATTGAACCAAGAATAAGAAGATGATGAATACCGAAGTGATTAAGGCAGATAGATTTCGCTGCCAAAACCCTTTGCTAGCTGAAGACCTTCGTCTCCAACCCCAATTTGTTGCTGCGGCACCTGCTGTTGCTGCTCTAGAAACCAAACTAAATAATAATAATCATAGATGATCTTTTTGGTTCAACTACCCTTCTATATAGCTTTAGTATGTACTTTTACGGTTTGCATGTCACTTTTAGGGTTTGCACTTTACTTTTTGCATGCATGCAATTCTAATTGCACGTTGACTTTAAGACTGAAGAAATAAGACATCCATGCTCCACATGCTTTATGATATTAACTCTGATGGCCTTCTTTATTATATTGATGACTTAATAATACTGAATAATTGTTCTAATATGCTCCTGGTATTAAATGTCCTCAGTTAATTCCCTATGTATCAGTAATGGAACATTACAGCAACACATGCTTCTGCTGCAAATCCTGGATCACCATATCCGTGATGCCCATCAATGTCTCAAGCTGACCCTTTGGCAACCGATCCCATGCAAACTCTCTTGGCTCCTAATGCTTCCCAGCTACAAAATGATGGTTAAGGTGGTTGATCTAGACTCTAAAGTGATGTGAAATAACAATGGCTCTAGGGTAGCCATGACACAAACACCAAAGGTCTCATCCCCAGCTGTGGCTACCCTAACAGGTCACAAGTTCCAATGACCAACAAGCCCTCTACTAGTTCAGTACAAGGGAGCAAAAGTCATAGAACTCACTCCCATCCATCATTTTTGCAATTTCAGGGTAAGGAACCCAAACAGTTGATGATATCGATGGCCACGAAAGTTTACTTTTGGTGAGTGGTTAGTTCTACGACAGCCTGTTATAAATAATAATGAATAGCCCCTTAGATGTTCTCGGTGACCTTGAGGATAATGAGTTTGAGATGCACGATACAATATGTTTGTAATGAAAGTGGCAACACGGAATCTTTGGGGCTTAGTGACCCCAGAAGAAAACATACCATCCACAAAGTGTTGACTTCAATTGGTGGGGTAGGCATGTTTTTGCATGAAGTCAAAACTGCATGGTTTATACTGAGTGCAGCCAGATCTATGATTTGGCCAGCTGCCAAATGAATGCTTTTCCGATCATTCTAATGCCATAGGTGGTGTTTTCTAAAACGTTTTGTCCAAGAACCCTATCAACAAATAGTCCCAAAGATCAACCTAGGATGACTGATCTGTCTACAATGTGTCAATATTGTTCAAAACTTCAAAGGTCTTTTTGTTGGGTTTCTAATTTCTTCAACTGCTTCAAGGTCTTATGCATTTCAAGGAGAATGACTTATAATATACCTAATCTAGACTATTACTATATTAAACATTAATTAATGATATGTTTATAAGTAGTTAAAATGCTAGGGTCACAGATCGTCATCATGACCACTACTCTTCAGGGCTATATAAACCAACACAGTTATTCATTGTAATCACCGTTCACAGTTCATACATTGTAATCATCATTCATTTATATATATATATATATATATGAATAATGATTACACTGAATGAACAGCTTAGGTTTATATCCTTGTAGATTTTAGACCTTGTATCTATTTATTTGTGATGGCTCCATGTAGCAATCTTCAACTTTGTTATTACATTATTGAGTCTTGACCACGATAAGTTTGGTGTCAACCCCATACTTCTTGAGAGAATATTCAAGCTTATCTCTTATCTTCAAAGACTTCAATTTTTGAATGACTCCGCCTCTAGAAGTGACACGTATCCTAGTTTGGCTCTTAATGCCTCTTGGTAGAATGTTTCGCACTCTCTCTAGGTCTAGTTGAATGGGAACCATGCTAGTACTTTGGGGCTTCTATTCTTTTGTAGTTGAAGAACATTCTAATAGGCTGTCTCCCGCCCTTTAGATATTTTTTGGATGTCCTCCATGCCTTCCTCAAATAACAGGAAAATTCGATAATGTGATCAGAATATTTATCAACAATTCATTTAGATGACCTCTGTCTTCCTTCTCATCCTCTCAACCCGAAGTTGATCTTTTATACAAAAAAGAAACGCCTTTATTCTCCATCCAGACAAAATCAACAACACTTGCACATGGTCTTAGATTTCCATTTGGCCAAATAATAGTGTGTTCTCATCAAATTGACAACTCACACAAACCATTATAGCTGTCAACATGAGATGATTTACAAAAGGTGCTTCTTCAAGAAATGGAGACTGAGGAGCAATTCATTTTCAGGCGCAAAATTTACTATGAAATTAAGGGAGGTCTTTATGTCTTTTCAGAAATTTTAGGGGCACATATCTTATCTTCTATTATTCCAACAAAATATGCTCGGCTCTATTCCTCAAAGACATGCTAGGTTCCAAGGTGAGATGTTTTCAAGACCTATCAAATTGATTACGGTGTATTTTCACCCATTTCTACTAGTAGGGATGTCAAGTGCCCAATGACTGACGCTAATACCAATCTAGGCAATAGTAGACAAGTCATACAATGTCACAACACCCATACTTTTCTAAGACTATCCCATGTTGCTCTAGTCAATGGGAAGCCTAAGGTAACAACTACCTTTCGCCATATCCAGTTTATAGCTTATGACTGGGATTGTATCACTAGCTTCTTTACTTCTAGTTGATCATCAGCCTTGGATGCTAGGAGAGCCTCTTCCGCTGATGTCCTCTTCTGCTTGAGAGTCAGAGACTGTCCCGCTAACCTATCTAATTCCCATAGGTTTGAGTGGGTAATGATAAATAGGGGAATTAACTAATGACTAATGTCACCTAAGAATAAAAACACACTATTAGCAGGGACATGAAGTCATTAGTGGAAAAAGAGGACCAATTAAGCAGTATCAAGTGACATGCGCAACATGTAGTGCATAATTTAAAATGCATGCAGCGTGTGCAATTAAAATTGCATGCATGCGGAATTAAGTTACATGTGGCAAAGGTCAAAAACAGAGCAATAAAAGAAGAAAAAATGATTGGCTAGGTATCAATTGTTATTATTCACTTTTGAGAATTGGTTTGAGAGCTCTCTGAGCTTTGGAGTGTTGAGGACAGAAACCCTCGACAAGCATTGGGTTGATGGCAAAATCTATCCATCCTAGCCAAGCATTGGGTTGATGTAGTGCATAATTCAAAATGCATGCAGCATTCACAATTAAAATTGCATGCATGCGTAATTAAGTTGCATGCGGTATGCAAAGGTCGAAAAAAGAGTAATAAAAGAAAAAAAACGATTGGCTAGGTATCCATTGTTACTATTCACTTTTGAAAATTGGTTTGAGAGCTATCTGAACTTTGGAGCGTTGAGGACAGAAATCCTCGACAACCATTGGGTTAATGGCAAAAGCTATCCGTCCTAGCCAATCCAGGAGGTAGATCATCCAGATCTATCATGAAGCTTCATCAAGGAAGAAAATTAATTAGTGTATCAGCAAAGGAAGGGATTCATTGAATCCCTTGCTTAACTTTGCTGCTTGAGGTCAGATTCATCCTAACTCTGAGATCTGGTTTCCATTGAGTAATTAGAAGTGATTTTATTTTTATAATTGATTGACAGTCTCATCAAGTTCCTTGGGGTGTTTCAAGTTTAATATTAATGAGCTTATTGAGATTGCATTATATAATGGTTCAATGTAATTGTTCCAGGAATAAACAAACATTTACATAAACACTGAAAAAAACCAACAAGTCACATAAACTGTCAGCTACAAAACACATGCAGAAGTAGTTGCCCTCACTTGGTATATTCCATCCACTTCACTTTTAACAAGTTCTTTGATGCCTATGAGGATACCATATCTCTTCCATTCCCTCTTAGCTCAATGCACTCCAAACTTCGAAGATGATATCCTTTGACTTAACATTGGTGAATATATAGTGGTTGAAAACAATATACTCTGATGATGATTAGGGGTTTTACATCTTGGTTTTTTTTGGTTTTTTTTTTTCTGCAAGAGTAGGTCATTTCACTTTGTCGTGTCTCGTAGGATTGTGTTTTTATAGCCAATGTCAAGTAACTTGTAATCTTATAACGATTACCTTCTTTCTAGGGTTTGCATTCCTTTAAACCTTTTTTTGTTGTTTTTTGAGGTTGGAGATGCTTTAAGCACTCCTTACACTGGTATTTTTGTTGGTTGTACTTTGGGGGCCATTGACCAATTTTCATCATATATGGACATTAATATAGTTTCTTTCTTTATGTCCTTTCTTTCCTTTTTACTTTCTTTCTTGACGCTAGCCTCCACAACAATGATATAATATACCCCAAAGAACCCACTGATTTAACAAATAACCCAACCAAAACAATACAGATTTTCAAAATTGAAATTGAAACTCAATCCAGTACAATTACCTGTTTTATAGGGAATCAATGCTTGTGCACAACGAGCCAAGTACAAATGAGCAAATGCAGAGGCTAAAGGATTTGCTAAGCCTCTAATCATTAAACTCAAGCGTTGGCAAACATTCAACGGATTCTCATGCAGAAAATGTCGAGAACGCAGAATAGCCATTTCCAGGTATCTGTGAGACAATTATTCAAAGACAAAGTAGTTACTATTTGATAGAATATATGTCAAATGATAAAAAAAATGGCTGAATGATATGGATCACAATGAGAATCAAAAAACATCGACAAACATGCATTTCCAATTACAAAGTCTGTAAAATAAGTAAATCTAATGATATTAACATTGAACAAATATTATCCATTCAACTCAAAACCTCTTTGTCTATAATGTCTAGTTTCCTTTTATTGACTTTTATTAATGAAGGTTGAAGATCGACTTGATGGGGCTACCAACTTCATCTCTTGGAAGTCTGGAATTCTTCTAATCTTGGAAGAAAATGATCTCTTGAAGTTTGTCAATGAGAAGGTTCCAGAACCAAAAGCTGAAGAAGACAAGTCTCATTGGAGGAAGAGTGATGCCAGAGCAAGAAAAATCTTAGTGGACTCAGTCAGGGATCATTTGGTTCCTCAAATCTCACAAAAGAAGACAGCTAGGAAGATGTTCAAAACCCTAAAGAGGCTATTTGAGCACAATTGCATCAATGTGACTCTCACATTGAGGAACCAACTATCAAATATGAAGATGCCCAAGTCTGAATCAATTGCCTCGTACTTCATGAAGATCACAGAACTAAGGGACAAGCTAAGGTCCAATGGAGAACCCATTCATGATAAGGAGCTTGTCATGAATACTCTAAATGGTCTTCCACCATCTTGGGAGTCATTCATTCTGTTAAAATATTGTAACTTCGAAAGATATTCTATTTGTATTATTGGTATTCCTCCTTCAGGAGGTGTCACTGATGTAATTGATCATGTAAGAGTCATTCAAAGAATCAATGTAGACTTCCAAATGAAAGTTGGGTCAATAGTACCCATGAGTCATTGTAATAAATATTATTTTGGTACTTTGCTTGACAAGTCGGCCCTGTCAGTTAGACAAGTCGGGGCATTTAGGTTTTAGGTCAAGTCAAGAGTCAAATATAAATAGTGAAGCGCCTCCTTCATTTGTACTCACTTCACTCAAGCAATTTCGCTAGAGAGAGAAGAAGAAGTGCGCCAGAGAGAGAGGAGAAGTTATCTTGGGGTTTTACACTGTCTTGGTTGAGTTCTATACTGAGGAAGTTTTGCGGGGTTTTCTCCCTTGTGGTTTCCTCGTGGAAAATCTTGATGTTCTTTGTGTTGTTGTACTTGTTGTTCTTTTAGTGATCCTACTATTGTAAATTGTTTTAGAATATCATCTAAGCAATTACGAAAAATTAACATGGTATCAGAGCCACCCTGAAATGAGACATTATGCAGCTAGGGTTTGTTATTCCAAACAATTCCCTTTACAGATCAACCAGAAAAGAGGGCTCACTCAACTTGCCCTAGGAGGGCGCATCTTTCAGTTAAAACATAACTTAATTCCGAAAAGTTTCATTTTTGGGCCCGACACTACTGTCGGGAAGAACTAGGGCTTCAATTTTTTCAAAGTTCCATCATCAATCTCAAGAAAAGGAATATACAATCTATCTCTCCTTCGAAAGGCGCATCCTTTCCACCAATCAGCCCTACAAGTGGTCCCAATTGAAAATTTAGGGTTTTACTATCAAACCCTAGGTCATCTCCTGAAGAAGGTCAACTAGAAGCAATTTTCTCCAAGTAAGTATTGTTTCTTCTATTTCCATTTGAGGTTCTCTTCCTGTTAAAGATGACAAACAATACCGAGTTGCATGAGAAGCTTAAGGGTGTTGAGAACTTCAGAGCATGGAAGTATAGGATCATGCTCATCCTAGAAGAGAATGATCTAGAAGGCTTCATAAAGGAGGAGGTTGCAGAACCAAAAGAAGATGAAGCAAAGGCCAAGCACAAGAAGGATCTGATCAAGGCTAAGAGGATCATAGCTGACTCCATCAAAGATCACTTGATCCCTCAAGTATCTTCAAGGAGGACATCAAAGGAAATGTTTGATGCCCTATCCAGCCTATTTGAAGGAAGAAATAGCAAACGAAGATGACCTTGAGAAATCAACTCAAAAGTGTGAGGGTTCAGAAGTCAGAGACCATGAAATCATACTTCACAAGAGTATCCCAAATCAAGGAGCAGCTGAAAGCTATTGGTGACATGATAGAAGAAGCAGAAGTTGTAATGACCACCTTTAATAGTCTCCCAAGTGAATGGGAATCTTTCATTCGAGGAATATGTTCCAGAAGAAAACTGACCAAGTTTTGAAAGTTATGGGAAGAATGTGTTCAAGAAGAAGAAAGAATAGCAGTCAGAGAAGAGAAGTTGAATGAAAATGAAGATCAAGCTTTGGCAGCCCATACCAATGGCAAGAACAAGAGGAAGAGTTATGATCATCCTCCTAGAAAAAGCCAAGGGTCTCACAAGAATAAGAAGATCAAGAAAGACTTCTCAGCTTATGAATGCTTCACTTGCCACATGATGGAACACATCTATCCCCTGAGGGCAGAACAACTCAAGAAGAAGAACAAAAGATTCCAAGTCCATGCAGCTGAAGATGATGATCAAGAAGATGAGGAGAGAACTAAAGAAGATGAAGATTCCTGTGAAGAATATGCTTTGATTTCCACACTCACAGGTTCAGTTTCACCTGACTGATACTTGGCTAGTAAATAGTGGTGCCTCCAAGCACATGACAAGTTACAAGGATTCACTTTCTTGTCTTGTACAGAAGGATTCCCCATATAAAGTAATGCTTGGAGATGATTCGCAATATCCCATCAAAAGGATGGGAGAAGCCTCTTATAAGTTGACTCTAGAAAGTCCACGAAGATGAAGGATGTTTTATATGTCCCATGGCTAAAGAAGAATCTCCTTTCTATATCTGCTTTAGATAAGAAAGGTTTTAGAGTTGTTTTCGTAGATGGTGAAGTCCTCATGAGGAGAAAAGGGAAAACTATAGATGATGCAGTGGTCATTGGAGTTGAAGAAGGAGGACTTTACAAACTAAAGGGGTATGCAGATTAAGCCCTGATGACCAGCACCGTAAGCCCATGTGAACTATGGCATAGAAGACTTACTCATATACATTACAAAGCATTTCCAATTGTGAGCAAGGTCCAATTGTGAGCAAGGTGGTCACGGGTATACCAGAGATCCAAATAAACCATGAAGGTGTGTGCAAAGGATGTGCACAAGGAAAGAAGAACATTAAGAACCCTTTTCCAAGCAGTAACAGTAAAGCGAAAGGGATCTTAGACATTGTCCTCACTCAGATGTATGCGGACCAATGCAAACTACTTCACTAAGCGGGTAAGTTTATTATGCTTCCTTTATTGATGACTATTCCCGCAAAACTTGGATCTATTTCTTGAAGAAGAAAGATGAAGTATTTAAAAAGTTCAAGGAGTTTAAGGCTCTTGTAGAAAACCTCTCTGAAAAGAGGATCAAGACCTTAAGATCAGATAATGGAGGTGAGTTCACATCAGATGAATTCAACGATACTGCAAAGAAGTTGGGATTAAGAGGGAGCTCACCATCCCCTATAATTCACAACAAAATGGAGTGGCAAAAAGGAATAATATATCTATCATGGAAGTTGTAAATTCCATGATCCATGATCAAGATCTACCTATGTACATGTGGGCAGAAGCAACTAGAACAGCAGTGTATGTACAAAATAGAATCTCCCACAATGCTCTTGGAAATAAGACTCCAGAAGAGATGTTTACCGAAGAAAAGCCCCGAAGTCAGTCTCCTGAAGATATTTGGTCGTTCGGTATACATACACATTCCCAAGGAAAAGAGACCAGAGTCGGACTCTTCAGAAAAGAAGGGGTTGTTTGTAGGATATAGTGAGCAATCAAAGGCTTACCGAATCTATATTTCAGCATACCGTCAAATTGAACTCAACAGAGATGTCACATTTGACGAAGATACAGCATTCAGAAAATCATGGAAGAATCTGGAAGATGAAGAGGAGCATGAAGCTCATAGAGCTATAGAAATCTCCAAACCAGTCAGAAATGATGAAGAAGAATAGATACCTGAGGATCATGACATGATAGAACCTCAGAGACCTAAGGTGTTGCCTAGTGAGATGATCTCACGCAAAAGAAGGCCTACTTGGGCAAGTGAAATAATTGAAGAAGCGGAAAGATATGGTGTCCCAAAAGGAACCATCAAAGAAAGTAAGAAGCCAAAGCCATACCCCATTTATGTGGCTTTGATGTGCAATCTCGTTGATAAAGAACCTACATGCTTTGAAGGAGCAACAAAGCAGAAGGAATGAGTAGATGTCGTGGTCGAAGAATACTAGTCCATTATAAAGAATGATGTATGGGAAGTAGTACCAAGATCGAAGAACAAGTCAGTAGAATCCTCAAAATGGATCTACAAAACAAAGCATTTAGCAGACAGCAGTATAGAGAAGTTCAAGCCAAGATTTGTAGCTCGTAGAGTCTCTCAGAAGGAAGGAATCGACTATGAGGAGATATTTGCACCAGTAGCAAGGTACACCTCAATCAGAACCATCCTTGCCTTGGCATCCAAGAAGAAGTGGAAGTTACATCAGATAGATGTAAAGACAGCCTTCCTGAATGGAGTGATAGAAGAAGAAGTATACATTGAACAACCACGAGGTTTTGAGATAGATAATCAGAAGACTCATGTATGCAGACTAAAGAAGGCATTGTATGGGTTGAAGCAAGCACCCACAGCATGGTATGGAAGAATTGATGGCTTCCTGATGAGTTTGGGCTTTACCAAAACTCAAGAGTAAAGCAAATTCCAACCTCTCTATAAGGTTAAGGATGACAGGCTTATCATATTACTACTATATGTGGATGTTCTATTTTTGGCAGGTGAAGACAAGCCCATCAACGAATGTAAGAAGAGCTCGCTGCAGATTTTGAGATGAAAGACCTTGGAAAGATGCACTATTTTCTAGGTCTTGAAGTATGGCAGTGTCCATTCGATATTTTCCTAAACCAAGGAAAATATGCAGTTGAGATCTTAAAGAGATTTGGGATGATGGATTGTAAGGCTATGATTACTCCGATGACAACAAACTCGAAGCTTTTGAATGACGATTCTTCGGAGATAGTGGATGTTACCTTATACAGACAGATTATTGGTTCACTAATGTACTTGACCAATACGAGGCCAAATATATGTTTTGTTGTAACCCAGTATATGGTGGAACCCAGACATATCACCTAGTGGCAGCAAAACATGTGATAAGGTACCTAATGGGTACGGTGGATTATGGTCTTAGATATGCATCAGATGGTGAGATCATATTACACGAACTTACAGATTCAGATTGAGCAGGAAGTGTTGAAGACAGAAAGAGCACTTCAAGATGTTGTTTTAGTTTGGGATCAAGTACGATCTCATGGTTCAGCAGAAAGCAATCCAGTATTGCACTTAGCACAGCAGAGGCTAAATAAATTGCAGCATGTTCAACCTGTAGCGAAGCAGTATGGCTTTGCAAGATGTCGGCAAGATTATTTGATAAAGAGATATATGTGACTGATATCCATTGCAATAATCAGAGTTGTATTAAGATGACAGAAAACCCGATGTTTCGCGATAAGTCAAAACATATAGAAATTAAGTGTTTTTTAATTTGCAACAGGAGCTGAATATCGACTGAGCTGAGCTCCCAAGATCGTGGGGACCACAATCTGCAATTCTCTGTGTGTGTTACCCTCTCGCCTCCAATCATGGCCCCAGGAGGGGGGGCCTAGGAGCCTCCTGATCCTCCTCCGTCTGAGATCCTTGCCTTCAGAAAACTAGTGGCGTCTAGCAGTAAAAAAAAACCCAACGACTCTGCTCTGAATTTGTCAGGAAACTAGGCAGCATTCCCATAGTTGCCCTACCAGAAGAGGAAACCGTTCGCTCTGCTCTGACCTTAGCAGGGAGGGGATTAATAGGACAGTTTACAAGGTTATGGCCCTCTCCCAAAGCCGTAGAGGCATGGGCGCAGTGAAACTGGAGATATCTAACAGCAGAAGGAATCAGAAGCTACCTCGTAGGCAAAAGGATTTTACATTTTTATCTTTGATAGTGTAGAAGACAGGAATCTCATCTTCAGAAATGGTCCGTATTTTATGGGTCCCCAAGGCTTGTACTTGAACAAATGGACTCCTGACTTCGATCCTTCACAAGATGTTCCGTCGGCGGTACCGGTTTGGGTGCGCCTCCCCCATCTTCCTATGCATTGCTGGAACCGGAGCCCTTGGAATTGATAGGGAATACCCTTGGAAAATACATCGATCGAGCAAAGCAGAAGGATCAGTATTCTTGTGCAAGGATATGCGTCGAAGTTGATATGGAAATTGGTATTCTGGAAGCCATAAAATTAACGGTCGTCGACTAGTCACATATCCAAGAATTGGATTCTGAACAGCTCCCCTTCAAATGCAGATTTTGTCACGGTTATGGCCATTTTGCCTGGCATTGCAAAAAAAGGACTGAAGAAGAGGCAGAGAAAAAGAAAGGCGAGCAGTGGACTCAAGTGCAGAAAACAGCCACGTCAAAACAAAACACCAGGGCAAGAGGGAAAGGGACGATGTTGGGCTCTAGCGCACCTTCGGTAGGGCAACACCAAGGAGAAGGAAGCACAGCCCCAACAATCCCAGAAGCCAGTAAAAATCCCTTCGAAATCCTTAGTACCCCGGAAGACACTCTGGCCTCAGCAGTAGTGGAACTCGAACAACAGTGTATTCCTCATGAAGTGGAAAAGAAAAAGATAGACAACCTCCCCTCTCCCCTAGCTCCCCAGCAGGAGGCTTTTCCTCCTTATCCTACGCAGAAATAACAAGGAAAAAACCTCTGGAGAACTCTAGTTCTTCGGAAGATGAGACATTCGAGAGGCCCTCGAAAAAAGCAAGGAGGAAATCACACAAGAAAGCAAGAGAGGAAGAAGCGGAGAGGCAAAAAATGCAAGGAAGCCAATCCACAATCGAAATGTCCATAGGAAGAAATACCAGGAATAGGCCCCCCCAAGGGTGGTCCTACCCCCTCCAATCCTAGTAAATAATGTGTTTAGTCTCTTGGAATTGCAGAGGCTTGGGAAATCCCATGAAGGCAAAAGCAATCAAAGACCTACAGAAAATAGAAACTCCCAAGATTCTCACGCTCCAAGAGACTAAATTCGAAGGGGAAACCCTTCTTGACCTCAGCAAGCATAAATGGAAGAAAAATGCAGGAAAGGTTGTCAGTGCAAGAGGCACCTCAGGAGGGCTGGCAACCCTTTGGTCGGAAGACAAGTTCCACCTGGAAAGCTCCTTTGAGATACAGCATTGGATCTTCACCGAACTCCATCATTCTTCAAGTAAGCTCACCTTTGATCTATTTAATCTCTACGTCTTGTCCTTAACTTCGAGAAAAAAGAATGTTGGCAATCATTATCGGAATTTCTAGAAATTTATTCTTCGAAGAACATTATAGTAGTTGGAGATTTAAATTTGGTTCTGGAGCCGAAGGAAAAAAGAGGGGGAACAGTGGCAAGGACCCAAGGCAACACTATTTTGAGAAGCTAATTCAACATTGGGGCCTTGATTTCAAGCCAAAGAAAGGCTTCTTCACCTGGACTAACAATAGACTCGGGGCAGAGCACATTTCAGCCCGCTTGGACAGATTTCTTTTACAGAGATCGCTTCTTCTAGAAAAGAAATTAATTTCTACGAAAATCCTTCCGAAGCTCACCTTGGATCACAAGCCCATTCTCCTTCAGCTGGAAGAGGAAGAAAATCTGGGCACCATCCCCTTTAGATTCAGCCCTCTCTGGACTGAGAAGGAAGGTTTTATAGAAACAGTCCTGCTAGCTTGGTCCACCCTGATTATAGGGTCACCCAGCTTTGTCTAGGAGCAGAAACTCAAACCCACCAAAATTGCCATTAAGGAATGGATCAAAAAGCTAGTTAACACCCCCAACAATGAGAGAAAAGAATCAGTAAAACAATTGTTAGATCTGCAACTGGAAATGGAGAGCACGGACATCAAAATTTCAGACCTTGAGAAAGAACAGGTTGCTCAATACATTTCCTTTCAATCCTTTCGAATGGAAGAAGAGTATTGGAGACTAAAGTCCAGAAGCTTGTGGTTGAAAGCGGGGGACAGAAATACCTCCTATTTCCACCAGCAATTCAGAGCTCGACTCTCCAAGAATCATATCGCTGAAATAGTCTTGGTAGAAGGAAATGTCTATAAAGGGCATGAACAAATTAAAGGTGCAACAGAATTACACTTCCATAAACTTTTCAAAGAGGAGGGGGCAGGCAGTGAAGAAGAAACAACTGAATTTCTTACTCATATCCCCTCCCTTATCAGCCGAGAGGACAATCTAGATCTCATCAAGCCTTATACCGAGGAAGAAATCATCAATGTTATCTGGTCCACAGAGCCAGACAAAGCTCCAGGGCCCGATGGCTTCTCAATTCATTTTTACAGAATTTGTTGGACAATCATCAAGGCAGATCTGCTGAGAATGATTAAAGCCTTCCAACAAAAGGCTAAAGAGGGAGGCAGTACAAATTCTACCTTTCTCGCATTATTCCCCAAAGAGGTGAATCCAGGTTCCTTTCATCGTTCAGGCCTATCGCTCTATGTAATGCCTCATACAAAATCCTTACAAAACTTTTGGCAAACAGGATCAAGCCAATGTTAGAAAAACTCATCTCTCCCTCTTAGAGTGGTTTTGTCAAAGGGAGACACATCTTGGAAAATCTAATATTGGTCCAGGAAGCACTGCACTCCAGCCATCAGCGAAAGGAGAAAGGTATGCTCATCAAGTTATACATGGAAAACGCCTTTGACCGGGTAAAATTATTCTTCATGTTCAAAGTTCTGCTAGATTTTGGCTTTAGCCTTGATTTTGTTAACCTGATAAAATCCTGTATTTGAAAAGCCCTAGATAGCCTTGTTAGTTAATGGCAGGCCGATCAATTACTTCCAAGCCACAAGGGGGCTAAGGCAAGGCTGCCCCCTCTCCCCATTTCTGTATATTCTCATGGCAAACTCCCTAAGCAGAAAATTGACTGTTGAAAAGCAAGCTAGGACTGCCACGGGCATGAAGCCAATGAAGGACCTAGACCCCGTCAATCATGCTCTTTTTGTGGATGATTCTCTTTTGTTGGGAGGAGCCTCCTTAAAAATAGAAAAGGTTTACATTGAAATTCTGCAAAAATTCTAGAATGTCGTTGGAGCAACGGTAAACAAAAGGAAAAGCGTGGTGTTTGGATGGAACACTGACCACAGTTTGGTCCTTCGAATAGCCAATTTCTTGGGGTTCATCGGCTCTACTAATTGGGACAAGATCACGTACCTCGACCTTCCTCTTACTCTAGGAACCAACAAGGCCTCCCTCTGGCTCAGAATTCTCAGCAAGATCAAATCCAAAGTAGCAGCTTGGGGAGGCCAATGGCTAACCAACACTAGGAAACTTACCCTGATAAAAACAGTCCTATCCTCTTATCCAATTTATCAGGCCTCCTTCCTCTTGGCCCCAAAGTCGATCACAGTCCAGATTTCTAAATTGTTTTGGGATTTTCTGTGGAAAGGTGGTAAAGGCAATGAAAGAAAGTTCCATCTTGTTAACTGGGACATCGTCAAGCGCCCTCTGATGGAAGGAGGTCTTCATGTAAGAGATCCAGAACTGGCCAATCTAGCGCTTGGAGGAAAAATACTATGGAAAATATTCTCAAATCGAAAGCACCCTGTCAGTCAAGTGCTGAGGAAAAAATACCTCGCTGGAGTTTCATTAAGGAATCTGCAGACAGAGAACATCCAAAAAGGCACGATGACTTGGAATTTATGCCGGCAAAGTATGGGATTCTTTCATCCTGTGATGTTTCGCGTCCCTGGAAATGGGAATAAAACACAACTCTGGGACGACGGTATCCTGGGCCATCCCCCTCTCGCCTCCTCCGATGAAATCTCAAAGATGTGATCTTGGCTCATTCAAACTGGATACGTAAAACTGGCAGATATCTCAGTGTGGGATCCCTCACGAAATTGGATGGCGTGGGATCTTCCACGGCTCCCTGAGCATCTACAGGCACAAAAAGCCTCCTTTTAGAGTCGCTAACAGGTTTGGCTCCTGTGCACCTTCAGCAACACAATAAATGGGGATGGGGCAAGTCTAGATTTTACTCGACTGCTCAAGGATTTGCAGTCCTCCAAGCTCAACAAGTGCAAACCCATCCCGCATCCTTCTAGAAACACGAGTGGGATTCTTACGGTCTACCCAAAATTATTGTTTTTACATGGGTTTTAGCTCATAGGAGAGTATTAACCGGTGAAAACTTATCTAAAAGAGGAATTACAGGCCCTCATCGATGCTCCATGTGTTGTGAGGCGCTTGAAACCTTGGATCACTTATTTGTGGATTACCCTTTTTCCCAAGATGTTAGGTCTCTCTATGCTCGGCCTCAATGTTTTTGCACCTGCTCAAATCACTGTAACCAATCTATTTTCTACCTGGAAGGCAAGGTATCCCCTCACGCTGACAAGTAAATCCTCTTGGCCCAAAATTTGGCAAGTGCTTCCTAAATATGTCTGCTGGAAAATATGGCTGGCAAGAAACACGCAGATCTTCAACAACATCAAGCTCACTCCCTCGATCGTGGCAACAAAGGCAAAGGCTCTTCTGCATGCGGCTGTGGTAAATCACCGTTCCTTCACCGACAACTCTTTGCTCCCGGAGGAAAAAAAATGGTTGGGCACTTACTTGTTTAGGGACAGAAAAAAGATCTTTGTCCGCCCCTTCACCAATCCAAGGTGGCGAATACAAGACACGGATGCCGTCTTTCAAGAATGGTGGAGGTACCAAGGCAAAGCCACGGTCTTTTTTTACGATGCTTCGAAAGGAAATCCAAGTATTGCAAGAGTTGGTGGCATGATCTATTCTTCGAACAGGCAAAGAAAAGACAGCTTCAACTAGGGTTTAGGAAAGCGAACAAATTACCACACCGAAATTCTTGGGCTGCTAAAAGCTTTCTAGATCGCAAAAGAAAATAACTACAAAGAAATACAAGTTTTCGGAGATTCTGAAATCTTGATAAAAATCCTAAACTCATACGATCACTTCAGTAATCCAATGCTCAACAAGACCTTGCAAAGGCTGTGATATGTCTTATAGGATTTCACATCCTCTCTCTTCTTCCATGTCCTTCGAGGCTCAAACAAAGAAGCAGACGAAAAAGCAAATAAGGGCAGTCTTGTATCTCAAGGAACATACATCAAGAATGAGGATACACCTATCTAGATCCCAATTCCGTAGCAATGGCCCTGCCATGGTTTTTGTAAGAATTGGGTTTGATGTACAAGTGCAAAGTGGTCACATGAATATATGTAATCGAGGTTGAGTGGTCGCGGCCCAACCGACACTCTTTTAATAAATATAATCGTTTTAGTTAAAAGAAAAGAAAACCATATCGAAATCAGATATCATTACATCCGGGATATGGTGCAAAAGGGAGCTTTAAAGCTCAAGTGTGTTCCTACAGAGGAACAAGTGGCAGATGTGTTGACTAAGCCTCTGTCTCATGTAAAGTTTGAATACTTTCGAGACAAGCTTGGTGTAGTCCAAAAGGACCTCCCTCAAAGGAGGGAATGAGGAAGATGTAGTAGGTTTTTTGTTGAAGTGGTGCGGTAGCTCAGCCTAGGGTAGGGTATGCCTGGCTAGGATTGTTTGGCCAAAAAGGGTTAGTAAGCCAGACTAGACCTGTTCGATCTTAGGGGGATTAGTATGTTTGGCTAGGCTTGTTGGCCCGAAAGGGTTAGTAAGCTAGACAAGGCTTGTTTGATCCCCAAGGAGATCAATCTATCTCACTAGGCTTGTTGGCCCGAAAGGGTTAGTAAGTCAGACAAACGCCCAAGCGGATCTACAAGAGAAGCCACCGTGATCGAATATGGATACATTTAACTAAAGGGTGCATCTCTCTAACACTCCTCTTGATGACACATATGGTAATATTAGATAATTTTATTAGCATAGATAACCTTGGAGTATTCATGTTCCCTTTACACCTTGAGTCAACCAATTCATCTTTTGACAGAAAGTTTCACTTGTCCAACCTTGATTTTGTCCACCTTAGTCTCCCCATTGAAGAAACTAGTCCTTGCAAGTACTTGAATGTTGTCATTGATCTGGTTAGTTGGTAATCCTTGCTTCTCATAAACCTGTTTGAAGATACTTTTGTTGTAGGTATATAATCATGTATACGTGACTAGTTATATGATGAGTCAATTTGATTGTTTATGGCATTTTCTATGTATTGATCCAAGTCGACACCCTTTGTTGCTGGTATGATGAGCAACTTTGATGTCTCATTTTAGGCCACTTCAAGAACTTTGAAATTTCAAGGACCAGTTGCGTTTTGGCATCGTCAAGAGGGTCTTTTCATGTGACCTTAGTTGACTGCTTGGCCTAGAAGAGCTTAGACTGTTATTTTTTACATTTCTCCTTCCTAAAATTAGCCTATCTCATCACACTATTTTTAATCCTCACTTATCCCATAATTTAAGGCTTAATTTTAGGGGATTTTTTACATAGAAATCCATAGAAAATTCATAAGATCTATTTTAAGCATTAAAAAAGTGCAATCAAAATTCAAACAATAAATTAACCATATCCAAATGTAATTTACCTTATGGCTGGTTTTTATGGAAGAAAGGGGATGTATTGGAGGGGTAATTTATTCATACACATGCTATTTTGAATTTTCACTCAAAAAATGAGTATTATATTTGACGACTACTATTTTTACCTCCCTTCTATTTTCTGTCTCAGACTCTCACCTAATCTTATTCTCTCATTCTATATATAGTACAAAGCATGGAGGGGTAAGAACACTTCATGGTGTGAGATTTGAGCTTTCAAGCTTGCGTTTTCCCCTTCCCCTTTGCTTCTTTCCAAGAGAGATTGAGACTGATAGCTAGCACGGAGTTCTTGTGGTGAAAAGTTGGTTTTGTTGGGTCATGACTAGTACTGTCCCATTCAACAAAGTTGCTTTGTACGTTGGAGTGTTGCTGTCCAGACTCCAAACCTATCAAAACTTTGTTCAGCCTAAAAGTTTTGATAAAAAATACATAATGTTCCTTGGCAACTATTACAGGTTTTTCATATATGAAACTTCTATTTTCTTAGGCTTTCATATGTTATTGATCTTCATCTTGACAAGGTTTGAGTAAATAAGTCTCAGATTATCTTCCACCCGATTCACTTTCTTTCTTCTTCTTTGTGTTTTACTCCATATAAGGCACTGGTTTACTGAATTTCAACTTCAATTTCACACTTTAAATGAAATTTTCACATCCAACATTTAATTCCTCAAAAAACAATCATAATTATTTGTTGTAATTTATGTTTTCTGTATTTGATTTAGCCTGTTTTCGTCATATTCACATTGGGTTGTGCCCAACTTCATGTTGAAATTTAGCATTAGCATGAATACTTTTAAAAAATGCAGACTAACATAACAAATGACAAGTGTAGTAAATATCATCAACACATCAACACACTAAACACAAGAGTTTTTCACTGGGAAACCTTTAAAGGACAAAAACCCCAAAAGCATTAGTAATTCATCTCGTAAATGAGATGACTGAGTTCTTAAAAAATTTCTCAAACACTAACTGGGTTTGTACCATAGATCGACAATTATAGAAGATAATCCTTTAACACAGAAAATGCCAAAATAGGCTTTTACAAAGTTAGGGCTTTCTGCCCTAACTTTTCTCTCTCCTTCCCTGTAATGTTCTATTTTTATAAAAAGGGAATAACTAAGGACTAATAGCACTAGGAGCAGAAAGGTACATCAATTCAATATTATTAAGTCATCAGTGTATTAATAAGGCCATAAGAGTTCATATCATAAAGCATGCGGAGCATGCATGGCTTATATTAGTGTTAAAGTCAACATGAAATTAGAATTGCATGCATGCAAAAGTGAAGCATAAACCCTAAAAGTACATGCTATTCTATTTAAGAAGGGTCATTGGACGAAAGAGGATATCTATTGTTATTGTTGATTGATTTTGGAGTTTCGAGCAGCAATATAGCGTGCAGCCGCGGCAGTTGGGGTTGGAGACGGTGTCTTCAGCTAGCGAGGGTTCGGTAGTGAGATATCTGCCCTAGTCTCTTATTGGGATAGATCATCCAGGTTTATCCATTGCATCCATCATATACTACAGTATTCGGAGATCCAGCACATTCCGAAGGGTTATTAGCAAATCCACGTTTGCAGCCAGAAGTAGCAGGAAAAACACAAAAGGATTCGTTGGGACCACAAAACCTAGTCTTTCCTCCACATGTCAACTTCCTCCTTCTCAGCAGGCCTATCCTATGGTATGCAGTGATTATCAGCCATCAATTTGCTCACTTGGAGCAGCTATCAGCCAAACAGATCAGTTGGGGGCCTAAGCAGCAGAACTGCTAATCAATTCGCTAGGGCACTTAAAGGCAGCCAAAGCTCCGCATGTGCCACGACATCTCTCCAACATCAGCAGACGGACAAGCTTAGAAAGTTTCATCCCAAACGGACCTCTCCTCCTACAAAAACGTCACCTTCAGTCTGGAGGGTTTTTACGGTACTGCGGGGCGGTAACACCAGAGGAAAAGAGCATTATTAGACCACCCATCCGAATCCTTATGCATGCAGCTATCTCTAGAGTCATTATCAGCCAAAATATCAGTGGTAAGTGTTAATTTCTCTCTACAAAACCCTAACCCTAATTCAGCTATATTTTAGGGCATTTTTGCATGGCGAGTTTGCATGCACAGTTATTTTGCAAATTTATATGAGATTGAGTGTGCGAGTCAGCACTATCATAGAACATTAGAGAATATCAGTATTTGGGATATTACAATGGTATCAGAGCATGATCCTTGCCAGCTGTGGGCACATAGCAATTGAATAAAAGTGCATGTTGATGCATGCGTGTACATGCAAATGCATGTCAGTGATGTTGGTGAAATGCATGTCAGAACAAAGGTTTTTCTTTGCCAGCTTGTGAGAACATGAAGACAATGAGAAGGATATTGACTGGAAATTGGCAGAGGTTAGCAGTACTTCAACACTTGCCTCAATATCAGGAGTATCTAGCCTTGGGTGATGAGGTATGTGCAGCATTGTCCTTTCAAGATTATTACACCATCAAGTTCGGGAGCCAGCCCAAGGATTTGGATGAGGATCTCCTTAAAGGCATAGTTGGGGGAGGGAAGAAAGATGAGCATGAAGTACAGGTTGTTGGTGAGCTTCATTTGGAGTTAACAGTACATGATAAGGATGTGCATGAGGAGATCGCATTAGAGCCATCCTGTGAGTCTAGCGACACAAGCACATTCGCTAGTCAGATTGTGGACAAGCCGTGTGATGAGTTGGAGTTGGTACATCCTTCATCACCTACAGCAGGAGTCCAGACAGTTATGACAGGCGAAATACATGAGGTGCAAGGCAATGAGCACAGCAGTCACGACAGTGAGCAGTCACACATGGAGGTTAGGGAGAGTTTATACATGCATGAGATAGAGCTTCCAAATGATAGTCACCGAAAGAAGATTGAACGTGTTAAAGAAAGCATTCTAGCGATGAAAGAGAGGACCAAGATACTCCGCGACACCATAGTACAACGAGATGTTGAGCTTACAGTTCTTCGAGTTGTATGTACCGAGTCAACGGTTAGGATTTCTAGTATTGAACAACAATTAGATTCCTTGATGGGGCAGCAGGAGAAACATACTATTGCATTTCAAAGCAGTCCTCTTAAGGAGTACATAAACAGGGATTGCAGTAGCTTGAGTCCACATTTGCACAATGGCGGATGGTTTTTACAGGTTGGCCAAGATCGAGAAATTGACCAGCAATATATGAGCATTCCAGTTGAAATCAGAAGGGCAGAATGTCAACTTGGTAGGATTATTCCTTGTGATGGTGCTTATGGACAAGGTACTTTTCGGGGGTTGGATTGGAGAGAGATTAAGAGTTGGTGTCCTATTGAGTGGACGATTCTTGGGAAGACATTCCTAGCAAAGGGTATAGTCCCACAAGAGCCTTCAGATATTTGGGATGAAATATGCACAAGTTTGCATTGGGATCCAGGTGGAAGACATTATGAGGGATGGATGTAGTGTTTACTGATGGCGTTACTTGGGAGTCCACATGATGCTCCTTGTGTCGATACTACGCAAAGTAGCGGTGGATGTATTTTGACCTCTGCAATTCTCAGATTGATTTGGGACCCTGGGATTACAGTGACTAACAGTTTAGTGATTGCTAGAGGATGCTTTCATGAGGTCTCTGGTGATGGTACCGTACAATGCAATGTTTTTAGCAGAGGGTGCTATAGATCCCCTAGGATAATTTGGGACCCTGGGATCATCCCTAGATTCAGTTGGTTCAGTAGATTGATTGTGGATTTGCATTGGCATTGCTCGAGGACAAGCAATCTTTGGCGAGGGAGGACTGTAATGTTCCGCTTTTATAAAAAGGGAATAACTGAGGACTAATAGCACTAGGAGCAGAAAGGTACATCAATTCAGTATTATTAAGTCATCGGTGTAGTAAGAAGGCCATAAGAGTTCATATCATAAAGCATGCGGAGCATGCATGCCTTAGTTTAGTATTATAGTCAACATGAAATTAGAATTGCATGCATGCAAAAGTGAAGTGTAAACCCTAAAAGTGACATGCAAACCCTAAAAATACATGCTATTCTATTTAAGAAGGGTTATTGGACCAAAGAGGATATCTATTGTTAATGTTGATTGATATTGGAGTTTCGAGCAACAGGACAGCGTGCAGCCGCGGCAGCTGGGGTTGGAGACGGTGTCTTCAACTAGCGAGGGTTCGGTAGTGAGATATCTGCCCTAGTCTCTTATTGGGATAGATCATCCATGTTTATCCATTGCATCCATCATATACTACAGTATTCGGCGATCCAGCACATTCCGAAGGGTTATTAGCAAATCCACGTTTGCAGCCGAAAGTAGCAGGGAAAACACAGAAGGATTCGCTAAGACCACAAAACCTAGTCTTTCCTCCACATGTCAGCTTCCTCTTTCTCAGCAGGCCTATCCTATGGTATGCAGTGATTATCAGCCATCAGTTTGCTCACTTGGAGCAGCTATCAGCCAAACAGATCAGTTGGGGGCCTGAGCAGCAGAACTGCTAATCAATTCGCTAGGGCACTTAGAGGCAGCCAAACCTCTGCATGTGCCAGGCCATCTCTCCGACATCAGCAGATGGACAAGCTTAGAAAGTTTCATCCCGAACGGACCTCTCCTCCTACAAAAACGTCACCTTCAGTCTGGAAGGTTTTTACGGTACTGCGGGGCGGTAACACCGGAGGAAAAGAGCATTATTAGACCACCCATCCAGATCCTTATGCATGCAGCTATCTCTAGAGTCATTATCAACCAGAATATCAGTGGTAAGTGTTAATTTCTCTCTGCAAAACCCTAACCCTAATTCAGCTATATTTTAGGGCATTTTTGCATGGCGAGTTTGCATGCACAGTTATTTTGCAAATTTGTATGAGATTGATTGTGCAAGTCAGCACTATCATAGAACATTAGAGAATATCAGTATTTGGGATATTACATTCCTGGAGAGATCAGACTGCCCAATTTCTTGTCTGCCCGAAAATCTTCTTTGCCTGCCTGTGGCCTATTTTACCCTGCCCTGGTTACTACTGCCCTGCCCGAACCTCTACCTGAAAATCTGTTGAGTTGCCTAAGCCCCTATCTTATGCCCGAGATCTTGCCCGGAGACCTGTCAGCCATGCCCGGGCCACCTGCTGTGCATCCGGTTGCTGCCTGTGGCTCTGATCTACTACTCGTGGCTCTGATCTGCTGCCCGAAGGTCCTAGTTGCTACCCGGAGGACCTGATGTATTCACAGAAGCCCTTATGGGCTGTCTGCTAGGCTTCCCAAGGGTCGGTGCAGACCCAACAGCCCTCATGGGCCTATTGGCTACTACCCAAGACCCTTGGGGGTATACCTGTGGGCTGCTCAAGGGTGTGTAGCAGACCCAACAACCCTTACGGGCTAGCCTGCTGGCTACCCAGAGGTCTGGTGCAAACCGGCAACCCTCAAGGGGTTCCTATTGGCTGCCTGAAATGCTGGCAGAGAGGGCCAAGCCCTAGAAGAGGTTGCCCGTAAACCTGTAGATGGCTTCCCTGTGATTTGAAAGCTACCCGAAAGAGAAAAAGGGGTTGCCCGTTGAAGACTGATGGCTGCCCGAGATCTTTTGCAGTTGCCCGTGAAGATGATGAAGCAGCCGTGAGGGAGAAGAAGAATAGGGTGAACCCTATATGGTGTATGCTGCTGCAATAAAGACAAAAACCTAGTTTAGGGTTTTTACAAAACAATAGTGAATGCCCTAGCTAGACTCATCCATGTTAGGGCATCACATCCAACTTCTTTCTCTTCAATAACCTGTGAAATCTTCTATGGGAGCAGTTGCACTTGTGAGAGCATGAGTGTGTGTAATAATGAAATGGATTGATCTTCTTTTATATCCTTTGAGTCACCTGTAAGTGGACCAAAATTAGAAAGAACAAAATATTATTATTTTATTATTTTCTCACTTTGACTTTTACCTTTAGTGGTACTAAAGGTCTTTTTGCACTTTCACCTTTACACCTTAGTGGTACTAAGGGTCCTTATGTATTTTTGACTTTTGCTTTAGCCTTCTTCAAGTGCCATGTGGTCAATACAAGTGGTCAAGGTGGTCTTTCATCACCACTCAAAGTACATCATCATAAACAGAGAGAATTACTAATGCTTTTATCTCACACTCTGTGCGACACCAAGATCAGATACTAAGGTGTCTTAACCAAGGGTGGCTAAGCCTTGGAGAAGAGCACAAAGCCCATTGATCGAGGGTCAGAGTGTCACACATGCTTAGACCCGGTCTAGGGCTTATAGTGTCTTCCTGGTAACAGACCAGGTGCCTTTGCCGTAGGCTGCATAATTTGACACTAGGTCAAATAATTGGTAACAGACCAAGCGCCTCCATTCTCCCGAAGAATGGCCCTCAACCCCGGACTGAGTCCCTAGTCTCGGACTAGGTAAATTCCTGGTAACTAACCAGGTGCCTCCATTCAAAGAATGGCCACTCAGCTCTAGGCTGAGTCCCCCAGTGCTAGACTGGTTCCACATCCTGGTCCTGGACCAGATGTCACCATTCAACAGAATGGTCACTCAACTCAAGGTTGAGTCCCCCAGTGCTTGGACTAGTTCTATATACTGGTCCTAGACCAGATATCACCATTCAAATAGAATGGTCGCTCAACTCTAGGCTGAGTCTACCAGTGCTAGACTTGTTTCACATCCTGGTCCCGAACTAGATGTCACCATTCAACAGAATGGTCTCTCAACTCAAGGTTGAGTCCCCCAGTGCTGGACTGGTTCCATATCGTGGTCCCGGACAAGATATCCCCATTCAATAGAATGGTTACTCAACTCTAGGTTGAGTCCACACCCTGGTCCCGTACCAGGTATCTCCATTCTCCTAAGAGAATGGCTCTCAATGCTGCTCAGAAAAATCAACACTCCCTCTCAGCGAGAGGCATTCTCTGTCATGCCAAGCTTGTCACGAAAGTATACGAACTTTGATGCTATCAGAGGCTTGGTCAAGATATATGCGATCTGTTCATCCGTACGAATGTACTGCAACTTCAAAGCACCTCTCTGCAATAGGTCTCTGATGAAATGATACCTCATTTCAATGTGTTTTGATCTGTCATGAAACACTGGGTTCTCTGAAAGCTTAATGCACCTCTGATTATCGCAATGGATGATCGTTGAGACAAGCTTTCCCCCGAACAGATCATATAGAAGTTTTTTGAGCCAAACTGCTTCCTTGCAGGCATCACTTGCAGCAATATACTCTGTCTCAACTATACTCTGAGCTATGGAACCTTGCTTCCTGCTGGACCAAGAGATCATTGCAGATCCCATACTGGAGCAATAGCCAAAGGTGCTTTTTCGGTCTACTGCACTGCCAGCCCAATCTGAATCAGCATATCCAGATAATAATACTCCACTGCTGGAAGTATACTTGAGCCCATAAGTGATAGTACCTCGCACATATCTGAGTACGTGTTTAGCAGCTACCAAGTGTATGTACTTCGGATCGGACATGAACTGACTTAGAGCAATCACTGTGTAACAAGTGCCCGGTCTCGTATGCTCGAGATACATCAAGGATCCAATAAGCTGTCTGTACAGAGTAGAGTCCACACTCTGTGAACTGGTAGTTGAGTCACGCAACTTTGTCAAGTTGGTAGTCATGGGTACGCTCATGGACTTGTAGTCCTGCATCCCAAATCTCTGCAAGATGTCTACTGCATACTTTCCTTGTGTCAGGAAAAACTCGCCTAGCTTTTGCCAGACCTCTAAGCCAAGGAAATAATGCATCAAACAGAGGTCCTTCATCTCAAATTCAGAGGTAAGCTCCCTCTTACACTATTCTATCAACTGTTCATCACCTGTAAGAAACAAGTCATCTACATATAGAACAAGTATCAAGACATGATTATGAACAACCTTAAAGTACAAGTTAGAATCAGTTATACTTTTGGAAAACCCCAAGCTATGGAGAAATCCATCCATCCTCGCATACCAGACTCTCAGAGCTTGTTTCAGTCCATACAAGGCTTTCTTCAGTTTACACACATGGGTCTTATTCCCATGAGTCACAAAGCCTTCAGGTTGTTCAATATAGACTTCCTCCTCAATCTTGCCATTATGGAAGGTTATCTTTACATACATCTGATATAACTTCCATCTGAATACTGCAGCAAGAAAAATGATGGTTCTAATGGTAAGTATACCTGGCAACAGGAGAAAATGTCTCATCATAGTCAATGCCTTCTTTCTAAGTGAAGCCACGAGCTACGAATCTAGCTTTATACTTCTCCACACTACCATCAGCAACATGCGTGATTTTATAAAGCCATCTGGATGTCACCACTTACTTTGTTGTTGGTCTGGGAACAACTTCCCACACATCTTTCTTCATGATTGAACTGTACTCTTCAATCATGGCATCAACCCATACCTATTGACTTGCTACTTCTTTGTATGAGGAAGGTTATGCATTGATGAGCTGGCTCATAAGACCGGAGTACTTCTGTGGTCTTATGCTTTCTCTGAAAGTCCTGGGAGGAGCTTTATGCTTCTCGGTACCAAGCAGATCTCCTTTTGGAAAGAGGAACTTCAAGCAGTTCTTCTGGTGGACTTTCAGTGTCCTCAGGTGCATCTGGAATTTGATCCTCAAATTCCTCTGAACTTCTGAATCTGGAAACTCAAGGGGACGTACTTCATCTTCCTTTGAGAGCTTTTGGCGAAACACAGCTTTCTCATGGAAGATCACATCTCTGTTGACCATCTTCTGTAAGCCTAGAAGAGTTGTGTAGTGAAAGTGTTCAAACCTTCTATGCCACAACTCACATGGATCAACTGTATGATGTACCAAAGCATCAGTGGAATCTTCGAAAGCCTTGTAAAAGCCTCCCTCTCGAACCCCAATCTGTACAGCTGAGCTTAGCTCTTCATCCTTTGCCCATAGAAGGACTTTCTAGTCCATGAAGAGGACTCCGTAGCCCTTGTCCTCTAAGCCAGCAATAGATAGAAGATTCTTCTTCAAACCAGGAACATATAAGACATCATCAATATGTAGAAAAGGAACTTGAGTCATGTTGAAGTGAAGTTGAGCCAACTCCTTCAATCTTGTACGTGGAGTCATCTCCAAGTTCCACCTATGTGGTGAACTTCTTTCTATAACCGGTGAGAGCTCCACGGTTACTCGTCATGGTCCTGGAGGCACCATTATCCACCAACCAAGAGGTAGCACTGTCTATGATGGATCCAGAGAGAGCAAAAATCAGGTAGTACTCTCTTCTCAGTTCTTCTTCTTTGTTAGCCTTGGTTCTCTTCTTCTTCTTAGGTTCTTCTTCTTCTGCTTTTGCAGCAAAGGCTTGAAATATTCTTTTAAATTTCTTCTTGGTTTGGCTGTAGTCCCTGGAAAAAGTGTCCAAACTTGTGGCAATTATAACATTCCACTTTTAAAAACATCAGAGAACTTACCTTGAGGTTTCTTTCCCTTCTTTTGCTGAGGGGAGGGCTTCTTGAACTTCTTTGTCTTTGTTGCAAGTGCAAGGTTACCTTCCTTGCTTACCTTGCCTGAAGTCATTCCCTCTTCTTCTATGCAATCATGCCAAAGTCTTTCGAAATTTGGTTGATTCCCACGCCCACTGATAGATGCCATGAATGTTTCCCAAGAGCTTGGGAGACCATTGACCAGAGTCTGCACAAGGCCATCATCATCAACAGCAATACCAATAGCAATAAGTTGATCCCTTACCAGTGAAATCTTCGTGAAGAAGGAACCAACCCCTTCATCCTTGTTCAGCTCCAAAGTTCGTAGCCTTTTCTTCAAGCCTCTCTTCTAACTGGGAGCCTTCTTCTCATACAAGTTGGCCATGGTGTCAAAGCATTCTTTGGCAATCTTTAGTGTTGTGATGTTGGGCATCACAAAATCATAGATGATCCTTCTAGCCTTATCCTGCTTCTTCTTGTAAGCAAGTCTGCTAGAATTAGATGTTGGCTCTTCACTGACATTAAACACAATGTCATCTAGGTCATTTTCTTCTAGAATAGTTGTAAGCTTAGCTTTCTAGGAGTTGTAGTTAGCTGACCCTTGTAGCTTCTCTTTCGGTCTGAAGATGTTGATGGCCATATCTGCCACTTGTCAAATGTTAACTCTGCAAAAATATCCCAAGGTTTAGGAAGACAACAGCAATCTCCCTTTACTGTGACTTCACATGCTAAGCTCTGATACCATGTGGAATTTTAGCATTAGCATGAATACTTTTAAAAATTGCAGACTAACATAGCAAATGACAAGTGCAGTAAATAACATCAACACATCAACAGACTGAACACAAGATTTTTTCATTGGGGAAACCTTTAAAGGACAAAAACCCCAAAATCATTAGTAATTGATCTCGTAAATGAGATGACTGAGTTCTTAAAAAATTTCTCAAACCCTAACTGGGTTTGTACCACAAATCCACAATTATAGAAGATAATCCTTTTACACTGAAAATGCCAAAAATAGGCTTTTACAAAGTTAGGTCTTTCTTCCCTAAATTTTCTCTCTCCTGCCCGAAGAGATCAGACTACCCAATTTCCTGTCTGCCCGAAAATCTTCTTTGCCTGGTTGTGGCCTGTTTTACCCTGCCTGGGTTACTTCTGCCCTGCCCGAACCTCTACCCGAAAATCTATTGAGCTGCCCAACCCCCTGTCTTCTGCCCAAGATCCTGCTCGAACTGCCCGGAGACCTGTCAGCCCTGCCCAGGCCACCTGTTGTGCATTCGGGTGTTGCCCGAAGGTCCTAGTTGCTTCCCGAAGGGCCTGATGTATACACTGCAGCCCTTACGAGTTGTCTGTTAGGCTGCCTGAGGGTCGGTGCAGACCCAACAGCCCTCGCGGGCCTGTTGGCTGCTACCTGAGACCCTTAAGGGTATGCCTATAGGCTTCCCAAGGGTGGGTAGCAGACTCGGTAGCCCTTATGGGCTAGCCTGCTTGCTACCTGGAGGTCTGGTGCAGGCCGATAGCCCTTAAGGGCTTTCCTATTAGCTACCGGAAATGCTGGCAGAGAGGGTCGAGCACTAGAAGAGGCTGCCCATGAACCTGTAGATGGCTGCCCTGTGATCTAAGAGATGCCTGAAAGAGAAAAAGGGGCTGCCCGTCAAAGACTAATGGTTTCCCGAGATCTTTTGCAGTTGCCCGTGAAGATGATGAAGCAGCTGTGAGGGAGAAGAAGAATAGGGTAAACCCTATCTAGTGTATGTTGCTACAATAAAGACAAAACCCTAGTTTAGGGTTTTTACAAAACAATAGTGAATTCCCTAGCTAGACTCATCCATGCTAGGACATCACATCCAACTTCTTTCTCTTCAATAACTTGTGAAATATTCTATGGGAGCAACTGCACCTGTGAGAGCAAGAGTGTGTGTAATAATGAAATGGATTGATCTTATTTTATATCCTTTGAGTCACCTGTAAGTGGACCAAAATTAGAAAGAACAAAATATTATTATTTTATTATTTTCTCACTTTGACTTTTACCTTTAGTGGTACTAAAGGTCTTTTTGCACTTTCACTCTTAAACCTTAGTGGTACTAAGGGTCCTTATGTATTTTTTACTTTTGCTTTAGCCTTCTTCAAGTGCCCTGTGGTCAAGGTGGTATTTCATCCCCACTCAAAGTACATCATCATAAACAGAGAGAATTACTAATGCTTTTATCTCGCACTCTGTGTGACACCAAGATCAGATACTAAGGTGTCTTAACCAAGGGTAGCTAAGCCTTGGAGAAGATCACAAAGCCCACTGGTCGAGGGTCAGAGTGTCACACATGCCTAGACCCGCTCTAGGGCTTATAATGTCTTCCTAGTAACATACCAAGTGCCTCAGCCATAGGCTGCATAATTTGACACTAGATCAAATACTTGGTAACAAACCAAGCGCCTCCATTCTCCCGGAGAATGGCCCTCAGCCCCGGGTTGAGTCCCTAGTCCCGGACTAGGTAAATTCCTAGTAACTGACCAGGTGCCGCCATTCAAAGAATGGCCACTCAGCTCTAGGTTGAGTCCCCCTATGCTAGACTGGTTCCACATCCTAGCCCCGGACCAGATGTCACCATTCAACAGAATGGTCACTCAACTCAAGGTTAAGTCCCCCAGTGCTTGGAATGGTTCTATATACTAGTCCCAGACCAGATATCACCATTCAAATAGAATGGTCACTCAACTCTAGGCTGAGTCTCTCAGTGCTAGACTTGTTTCCCAGTACTAGACTGGTTTCACATCCTGGTCCCAGACCAAATGTCACCATTCAACAGAATGATCACTCAACTCAAGGATGAGTCCCCCAGTGATGGACTGGTTCCATATCGTGGTCCCGGACCAGATATCCCCATTCAATAGAATGGTCCTCAACTCTAGGTTGAGTCCACACCTTGGTCCCAAACCAGGTGTCTCGATTCTCCTAAGAGAATGGCTCTCGATGCTGCTCAGAGAAATCAACACTTCATACTAGTTTTCTGCATTGGTTTTGTGCCAATTTCAGCGTCTAAATAGAGTTTACAGCTTCCTGTAAATTATGTTTTGTTTATTTATTGGAGCATTCTTCATAGCATAATTACTTAAATCATGTCCTTTCAATCTTAGACAAGTATTGCATCATTTTTTTTGCACTTTTGAAACTCTTAGGTCATTTACACTTAATTTTTCTAATTTAATATGCAGGTTTTTCTTGGGCAGGGAGTTGTATGTTTGATTTGAAGGTTACTAACTGTGTATTGCATCATAGTTTTACTCATAAAATCATTTAAGTATTCCCTCCTGTGGTTAGCAAGCACTAACCCAACGTGCAGAGAAATAGTACGTGGTGACACTGTATTGTTTTCAGTTACCTTGGAACCTAACAGTTTTAAGTGTTAACACTTCCAACAAATTATGATCTAGTCTTAATCCCAGAGATAATTTACCATTAAGGATATGCAGAAAGTTGATACTTTCAATTCTATGTCCAAACAGTCAGCTATTGAATTAGGACTTCATTATCATGGTCTCAATGAACAGTCACAACAATTGGGAGCTCATTCTGTGGCCAGTAGTCCCAAACTCGAGAGTGACACAATTCAACCAGAAATCTTTAGTAATAATCATAGGTTACACCTAATATATTAGTTGTTCACTCAATCTATACTGTTTGAATGTCAGTTGGGTGTAGCTCAAGTGGTTGTGAGGAAAAGTTGTTACCCTCCCCAGCCAAGTTCAAATCTCACTTCATAACATGTTTGCTGTTATTGAACCAATTATTGATAAGCTATATAAGATCTATTCATAATTGGTTGACCTGCCCTTGTGGACTAAAGAATCTAGAGTTTACACTGGATACCACCCATGGAGTGAGGGGAAGTGCCCAGAAGGTTTCCCTCGGGATATGTTACTTGAAAAAAAACAATATTGCTGGAATGTAGAAATCAAATATCAATAATACAAGGGCTTAACAGATTTTCTTTGAACAAGTCTTATGGATAGCTCAAGCATGCATATGATCAGATCTACTATAAAATTGAAATACTAGTTGATCAGTACAATTACTAATTGCAACTAGAAATAGAATCATTTTCTTTGCATTCTACGAAATAGAAGTTTATCAATAATCAAATAGAATTTGCAAAAAGAATGAATCACAGATGCATGTTACATTCGAGGAAGTAATTCTCGAATAGAACCAATCTTGTAAAACCAGTTGTTGCATGTTTCTTTAGCCTCGCATGGAACATCGATGCATGTGAATCCCTCTGCATTGATTTAGATCAACTTACATCCATAAGCAAACAAAAAAAACTAAAAACTCAATATAGGGAGCAGATGTTTAAAATGTACAAATTACAGCAACGTAAATACAAAGAAAGGAAACAAATTGTTGGATACTATTCAACATAAAAATGTTTCAATCTACAAAGCTCTGTTGTTTTAGTAATACCAATACTTGGAGTTAAACTCAAATCCTATCAGAGACAGAAATCAGAACAAAAAAAATTGGATCCAAACAAAAGAACATTTGAAAATATTTTACAAACATGAATATCCAATGAAAAGAGACAACTAAATAACTTAATACAGTTAACTTGACTACAGCAGTACAGACAATTTATTGTTGGAACTGAAAATATTGCCTGCTTCAAACAACAAAAATCAGCACACCATTAATGCTATCAAATTTCAGATTATATCGCAACAGGCAGTAATTCATTATCCTTGTTTTTCAAAATGCCCATGGACAAACTCTAAAAATATGGTAAATTAGTGAATACACAAATATCAGCCCACCAGTAATGTCATCGTAGCCAGGAATATAACTACAATAAAATATGGGTAATAACAGAATGTCTCACATGTAAGTACATAAAAGGGCAAATTCATAAAACGGGTAGGTATTGTTTCATAAAAACATTTTTCTAAAACAACACAACATGGAAAAAGTCACTAAAAAAGAAAGAAAGGTCAAGAAGGTATCATATGTCTCCTCCATGTTAGGCTCTGTTACCTCTTTAACTTGCATTTAAGTGGAAAAAGTACCAGTCACCTCAATACAATTCTCTTCTCAGTTTTGGTCAGCTCTCTTAAGGGCAGGGGGGGTACCCATCAATGTTAAATTATTAAATGAATTAAGCCTAGAAATAATATATCCATGACAGCATTAGATATAAATCTGATTTGTAATGAAATAAGATGTACAAATTTATACTAGTAAGCCTTAACCAGTTTGTATGAGAGTTCTAATGAGAACAGGAAAATGGTTCTCAGAGAAAAACTCAAGAGCATAAAGATGAATGGGGGTGAGGGAGTCACAGCTTACCTTACTAGGATTTCTGCAGTTCGGGATGAACTTGCAGCGGTTGGGGAGAAGGTTGCCCCTACAAAGCTTGTCCGCACCGCAATGAATGGGGCTTCAAAGTCCTGGGGTGCTTTTGTACAAGCTATAGTGGGCAGAGAGAACCTACCTGACTGGGAGAGGCTTTGGGATGACTTTGTGTAGGAGGAGACCAAGAGAGGTCTTGTACAGGGTAGTACTTCTCAGAGAGGGGCTGATGATGAGGATGTGGCTTTGGCAGCCAAGGGTAAGAAGAAGAAGGGTCCCAAGAAGGGTGGGGCCAAACAGCACCAGCAGCAGCAGCAAAGTGGGCAGAAGAAGGACTTGAGTAAAATCAAGTGTTATGCTTGTCAGGCGTTTGGGCACTATGCCTCACAGTGTCCAAGCAAGAAGAAGAAGAAGGGAAAGGGGCAGCAGACTGCAGCCTCAGCAGAGGTTGATGAGTTTAGTGTTGCATTTCAGAGGGAGTTTTCCCTTTATGCTGGACAGATGGAGAGAGAGAGAGTCTCTTTAGCCACCAGCATAGATATGGATATAGACAGTGAGCATTCTTTGTTGGCAGGACATCAGGGGGGTCCATCCACCTCTTCTACTTGGTACATTGACAGTGGAGCCTCGAGCCACATGACTGGAGCTCGAGAGGTGTTCTCAGAGTTATCTGACACAGGTAGAGATGTGGAGGTTGTCCTTGGAGACAACACCGTTGTGAGAGCTGTTGGTCGGGGGACCATCACATTTCAGAGGGAGTCAATGAATCCCATGACTCTGCGGGATGTGTTGTAAGTCCCTGGGCTGAAAAAGAACCTTGTATCAGTTTCCACTATTGAGGACAGGGGTCTTGGGGTGTGCTTTTCAGATGGGAGAGTACAGGTGTATCCCAAGGCCACAGGCATGTCCAGTGCCATGGATATTGGAGTTAGGTGTGGAAAGTTGTACAAGCTATTGTTTCAGCCACAGTGTGCCTTAGCACATAGCAGAAGTAGTGAGCTTTGTGAGCTCTGGCATCGGAGGATGGCCCACCTTCATCACCCAGCTCTTAGATTGTTGAGGAGCATGGTTACAGGTTTACCTGAGTTCAGCACTGAGCAGAGTGATGTGTGCAGGGGGTGTGCTTTGGGAAAGTACACTAAGACTGTTTTTCCAAGCAGTGACACGAGAGCTGTCGGGGTGCTTGATCTTATCCATACTGATATATGCGGTCCCATGTCATCACCGTCTTTGACAGGCTTTGAGTACTACATCAGCTTTATTGATGACTACTCCAGGAAGACCTGGATCTACTTCTTGAGGAGCAAGAAGTCCGAGCTTGTGTTGAGAGTCTTCCAAGGGTTCAAAGCCCTTGTGGAGAAGCAGACAGAGAGGAAGATCCAGATGTTGAGATCGGACAATGGGGGTGAGTATACCTCCAAGGAGTTCGATGCATTCTGCAGACAGGAGGGCATTCAGAGACAGCTGACGGTTCCTTACACTCCTGAGCATAATGGAGTAGCAGAGAGGAAGAACACGTCGATTGTGGGGGCAGCCAGAGCGATGCTCCATGATCAGGGGTTACCTTTCTTTCTTTGGGCTGAGGCATGTAGCACTGCAGTTTATCTGCAGAACAGGAGTCCTCACAGGGCAGTGGGGAGCAAGACTCCTGAGGAGATGTATTCGGGCAAGAAGCCTGAGGTGAGTCACTTTCGCATATTTGGCTCGATGACTTACTCTCACGTCCCTTCTGAGAAGAGGACGAAGTTTGATCCCACCGTAGAGAGAGGTATCTTTGTGGGATATGACGAGACTTCGAAGGCCTATCGGATTTACTTACCTTGCTCGCGAAAAGTTGTTGTCCGCCGGGAAGTAAAGTTTGATGAGGAGAGAGCCTTCAGGAAGTCCAGAGAGTTAGAGCAGGGGGAGACACCAGCTCCCACACCTCAGCTGGTACAGGCTTCTTCGATACAGCTTACAGGTCCACAGGTTTCTGGAGGGACTGGATCACAGGGTACGAGCACAACATCTACAGGTTCAGTGATTCAGGTGGCTAGCACTTCAGGGACAGGTTCTGGGACAGGGACAGGTTTGAGTCCTCAGATTACAGGATCGGCAGGCACAGGTTCATCCGTTACTGGTCCTCGGGGTGTTGGACCTTCAGGCACTGGGACTTCCTCAGATGAGGAGGAGCAGCCTTCAAGGAAGAGGAAGCCTAAGTGGCTTCATGAGACCTTGAAGGAAGCAGAGGCATTTGGCAGACCCCAGGAGAGGATCAGGACAGTAGTGGAGCCAGATAGGCTTGGTGTGGTGCCGGACAGGGATGATATGGCTCTTGTTGCATGCATTCGTGACTCTGAGCCATCCACATTTGAGGAGGCTTCCCAGCATCTGGTATGGAGAGATGCCATGATGGAAGAGTACCATTCCATCATGAAGAATGATGCTTGGGAGATAGTGCCGAGACCGGAGGGGAAGTCAGTTGTGACTTCCAGATGGCTTTACAAGGTAAAGCATGCTGCAAATGGCAGTGTGGAGAAGTACAAGGCTCGGTTTGTGGCGCGGGGGTTCTCACAGGTTGAGGGAGTTGACTATGATGAGACTTTTGCTCCAGTTGCTCGTTATTCCTCTATCAGGGCAGTGATATCTATAGCAGCAAAGATGGGTTGGAAGATCCACCAGATGGATGTGAAGACCGCATTTCTCAATGGTCTTCTACAGGAGGAGGTATACTTAGAGCAGCCACAGGGATTCGAGATCCATGGGAGAGATTCTCATGTGTGCAAGCTGAAGAAAGCCTTGTACGGACTAAAGCAAGCTCCCAAAGCTTGGTACTCCAGGATTGATGCTTATCTGACATCGATGGGATTTCAGAAGAGTGAGGCTGATCCCAACCTTTACTTCATTGTGGTTGGGGGAGATCCGCTCATTCTTCTGTTGTATGTTGATGATCTTTTTATCACAGGTGCTGAGCATCTCATTGCACATTGCAAGAGAGATCTAGCATCGGAGTACGGATGACCGATATTGGACTGATGCACTATTATTTGGGGATGGAGGTATGGCAGGAGCCTGGGCATATTTTCCTTGGACAGGGGAAGTATGGAGCTGATATTCTGAGGAGATTTCGGATGGAGGACTGCAGGCCGATGTGTACACCTATGATCACCAACTGGAAGCAACTTCATGCTTCCGAGGGCAAGTTGGTGGATCCCACTATATATCGTCAGCTCATTGGGCCTTTGATGTATCTGGTCAACACCAGGCCAAACTTGTGTTTTGCGGTGAACACTCTTAGTCAGTTCATGGTTGAGCCTAGGAGTGTGCACTGGACATCCGCAAAGCACATATTGAGGTATCTTGCAGGGACAGTGGATTATGGTCTGGACTACAGGGGTTCGGGTGGAGTCAGCTTGGTTGGGTTCACAGATTCAGACTGGGCAGGTTGTGTGCGGGATCGGAAGAGCACTTCCAGTTTTTGTTTCAGCTTGGGCTCGGCAGCAGTGTCGTGGTTCAATCGGAAACAGAAGTCCGTTGCATTGAGTTCTGCTGAGGCTGAGTATATGGCAGCCAATCAGGCTACTTGTGAAGCACTGTGGCTTCGCAAGTTATTGGTAGATTTGTTTGATCAGCAGCTTAGACCTACGGTGATCTACTGTGACAATCAGAGTTGCATTCAGCTCTCTGAGAATCCAGTGTTCCATGACAGGTCAAAGCACATTGAGATCAGATACCATTTCATCCGTGACTACGTTCAGAGAGAGGCAGTTGAGCTTCGGTATATATCCACTGATGAGCAGGTTGCAGATATTCTGACGAAGTCTTTGGGGAGGGGAAAGTTTGTCTTCTTCAGAGACAAGTTGGGAGTGGTGCAGAACACCTTCCTCGGTAAGAGGGAGTGTTAGTTTTTGTACCTAGGCAGATGTTCCCTAGGTGACTTTATTGCCTAAGTCACTTAGAAGAGGGAAAAATGTGACCCTCACATTAAATGTCATTTAATGAGACTTTATAAACATAAAGTCACTTTTTGATAAATTTAAGTGGGTGAGTAATTTTATTTATGTGAATTAAATAAAAGGGATTTTTACTCTCACTGAATCTCATCCATTGGATTGGATCTTTTTCCACCGTTGGATTAAGATACCCACTTAGGGTTAAACAAAAAACATGAGGGAGGCAAAGAGACTTTTACTTTTCACTTTTCAGGAGAAGAGAGAAGCGCTGAGAGAGAAGGAGGACGAGAAGGGTTTTGTTCATTTCAGAGAGAAAATTTATGCACAGAAATCGAGGAGTACAGGAGCATTAACTCAGGCACAGAAATCGAGAGGAGAGTACGGCCCATTTAATGTTGTACGGCTGCATTTATGTGCACAGAAATCGAGGAGTACGGCTGCCATTAATGCTGTACGATTTTGCATTTATTTTCCTGCACAAAAATCGAGGAGATTAAGTCTGTACTGCCTGCATTTATTGCTGTACGGACAGCATTAAATTTGCACAGAAATCGGGGGTACGGCCCTGCATTAAATGCTGTACGATTTTTGCACATAAATCGAGGTCAGTTTGGAGTGTACGGCCTGCATTTATTACTGTACGGTTGGCTCAGAAATCGAGGTGTTGTTCATGCACAGAAATCGAGACAGTCTGCTGCTGGTCAAAAATCTGGGTTGAGATAAGTTGGAATTTTGACTGTAAATTTAATGTCTGATTTTTGTTGAAGAAAATAATAAAATCTCTCTCCTCTCTCTGACTGGTTTTCCCCGTGGGGGTTTTTCCAGGGCTTATTTGGCCAAAAATCTCTGAGTCAAATTTATGGTGTGACTGTCCAAATGTATTTTCCAGCCTGTTAGTGTTTTACTGTGTGTTTAAAATTGTTCAGTATATTTTTCTTAAGTAACTTTCAGTCAATGCAAAACCGACTGAAAGTGAAAAACACAAAAATGTTCATTTAAACCAGCAAGCAGTAAAACCCAGAATTTTCTACACTTTTTAATGTCGTATAGGGGTATGGGTACTCAAGACAAATGGCATGAGACCCCCTACACCCTTGGGCCAAGTTTGAAGTCATTCGGACAAGTATTACTATGGTTTTGGTCACTTTTTCCTAGGTCAGTCATGGAAATCGGGAAATTGGGCATTTAATTAGAGAGCCAAATTTTGGAAAAGTGACTATAGTCACTTGGGGTGGCCAAGTAAAGGTTCTAATGTTTATATTATGCTCCTAAGACAATTTTAAGACCCAAAGGGAGGCCCCCAAGCAAGCATTTAACAAGTTTTGAGTTGTCGAATCTAAGGGGGTGCCCCCTTCTCTCTTCAATTGGTTGGGTGAGCTAAAGTCAATGGAGGGCCCAACTATGGTGGTTTCCTCCCCATTTGACATAGCAATAAGGTTGGAAGCATTAAATTGGGGGTTTCTCTCCCCATATTTGAGATCTCAAACCTTGGTTTTGCCCTCCTTAAGCAAATTCGCCCCGCCTCTCGTGGGCCCCCCTCTCTCCCTTGTGACACTTGTCTAGCATGCAAAGAGACTCTTTCTTTCATTTTTCCTATTTAAGGAGGTTTCCCCTCCTCATTTAGGTTACAAAACACACACACTCACACCCACTCTCTTGCTCATGCTCTCATTCTTTCTCTTGCTCTCTTGCCCTTGCTCTTGCTTGGGCCATTGTAATTTTCAGCCATTTGGCTTTGGTAATCAAAATATTTGGAGGAATCTTGTGTCCATTGTTCCCATTGATGATTTGATTCCATGCTTAAGGAGCTACACAAGTTTGGTTGGCCAAGGAAGCATACCAATTTGCTTTGGTAAGATTTATGGTGTTTGTATTCCATAAATTTTGTGAGTTTTCATTTTTGTAGTAAAGAAGTTCATATATTTTCTAGTTTGAAGTTTATAATTTCTTTGCTCATTATTTGATTCTCACCTTCTAGTAGTTGTGTAGTAAAAATCTTATAAGTTGCAGGTTATTTGGATTGAAGAGTGGGATTCCTCGGTTGGATGCCCCATTGCTTCACTTCTTGAAGAACAAAGGACCAATTTTCTCTTTCTTTACATACAAATTTCTGCTTTTTAATTTTAGTTTGTTGAGTGTTTTAAATCTGATTTTAACTCTTATATACTCAAGTTCTTTCAAAATTATTCATCTGGCAACTTTCTATAAATTTTGTATATATATTGCACTAACATACTAACTTCCCCAAAGTGATTTTGGGTACATTTTATCATTTTTTGTTTGCTGGTTTTTAGCAGGTTAGTGACAAAACAAGGCAAAACTCTGTCAAATTTCAGCCATAGAAGAGTTTTAAGGCCACCCCAAAGGAAGAGCTTCAAGGCCATCTCAAGAAGGGGAAAAAACACGGTTTTTCTCTCCTTTTACCTCTTTCTTTACGCTGAAATTTCAGCCTTTGTAACTGTTGATTTTTGTACCTAGTCAGGAGTTCCCTAAGTGACTTTATTTTGCCTGAGTCACTTAAGAGGGAAAATGTGACCCTCACATTAAAGTCACTTAAATGTGACTTTATGACTAAAGTCACTTTTTATAAAGTGAGTAAGTGAGTGAATTTATTTATGAGAAATAAATAAATGTGAATTTCACTCTCACTGTGAAATTATAAAAAGGGGTGAGGGAGGCAAAAGTGAGTTGACTTTCATTTTACAGATGAAGGAGAGGAGGAGAGCTCAAGGAGGTCGAATTTTCCCAAGGAGGTCAAATTCCAGGTTAGGGTTTGAAGGAGAAGATTCCAGCATTTAGCTTGCACAGTTCCCGAGGTGTACGGCCACAGTAATTGCTGATGTACGGCTGCATTAATTACAGAGTACGGCTGCATTTAATGGCCCGATTTTCCAGGAGAGTATACGGCTGACCTGCACGCAAATCGAGGTGTACGGCTGCTGTCAGTGCATTAAATGCTGCACGGATCCCGAGGTGTACGGATCTGTACGGAGCAATAAATTCGGCACAGATTTCGAGGTAAGTACGGCTGCATTAAATGCTGTACTGACAGGTGTACGGACTGCATTAATTAGGGCACGAATTTCGAGGCAAGTGTACGGCTGATCTGCTGTACGGCCTGCTGTCTGTTTTGGCACGGAATTCGAGGAGATTGTACGGTTAGGGTTTGCTGTACATTTGCATTTAATTTCTGTCCTACATTTTTAATGAAGAAATAATAAAGCTCTCATCTCAAAACTGGTTTTCCCCGTGGGGGTTTTATCCAGGGCAAATTTGCCAAAAATTACTGTGTCAAATTTTATGGTGTGCATGTGTTCATTTACAGCCTGTTAGTTGTTTTCAGCGTGTTTAAATTGTTCAAGATAAATTTCATAAGTAACTTCATGCCTTGCATAACCGGCTGAAGTGAAAGAAGAAGAAATTGTTCATTAAACCAGCTTGCTGTGAAACAAGGGTTTTCAACAGTAACAAGTCCAAGAGAGTCTCTTGGACTTGATTTCTTGCTTTACATTTTCAGTTAAATCAAGTCTTATTTATTTGCCATCCATTGCTAGCAATAGAAGTTGGGTTTGCCCACCTTTGCATAAGCAATTGTTGATTGGTGCGGGTTTAGAACAGTTAGAGTTTCATTTTGTTTTTTTTTTCTTCTTTATTTTTGCCCACACCTTGCAAGTGATTTGGCTATGTCATCCTTGCAAAATCGTGCCAACTAGTTTTTATTTTTATTTTTTTCATTTGCCAACACCTTGCAAGTGATTCGGCTTTGCCATCCTTGTGAAACCGTGTTGTCTTGAATCTTTCTTTCTTTCATTTTTATTTGCCCACACCTTGCAAGTGACTCGGCTATGCCATCCTTGCAATATCGTGCTGGATTGCATTGTTAATAATTGTTAAATTCTTCATTTCATTTAAAATAAACCTTGCCCCAATCTTCGCCCCGTATTCACTCCCCTTGTCGATTGATCCGACTCTTGGTGACAAGAAAGGGAGAAGATTTGTGTTGGCTAGTTTAATAGGCATCCAGATAAGTATCTTCATTGGAAAGGAGAAAAAGAGGCTTGACCAGTGGAGCTAGTGGGGTAGAGGCCGTAGGGGGCTTCGTGGCACTTTGTGTCCTCCAGTTGAGCACCCAGCAAGTTTCGAGTTTGACCCGTGGAGCTAGGTGGGAACCTTGTGTTCCCATGTTGAGCACCTGGCATTCTCTCTCTAATCGAAGGAGATAGTCTCTTGGGGTAAGAGATCAAGAATAGTTCATTTCTTTGCAACAAACACCTTAATTCCCTAAGTCAAAGAGAGACATAAAATTTACTAAAACTTACAGGACCACTTGCATAACATTGTTACAATCATTTACATTTCTCTACTTTGAAATCACTTAATTTTAACTTATTCATTTATTGGAAGTCATCATGTTCTTGAATATTTGTTGAAGTAAATGAGCTGATGCTTTAAGAAAATTATTTGAAGTTGATTATTGTGACTCCATAGCCCAAGTAGAGACAGCACTGGTCATTTTGATTATTTGATTGTTTCTCTCTTTCATACATTACTGGTTGATTGTTAAATTGTTTGCTTGACATTGAAATATTTGCATCGCTGCATGATGATTGTCATTTTTGTAATTTACAACTCCCAGAAAACATTCTTCAAAAAAAAGAGCTTAGTAAGTAGGGACTACCCCCCTTGGCCTTTAGGAGTTGTGGTCTAAATGGAGGAGTTAGAACCAAGGTGACAGTGGGTTCTCAACTCATAAGTTGCCCTCAGGAACACACGCAGCTGTTGGGAGACTTACCCGTGTCCAAGTGTGTTTTAGGCGGCAACATATTGTATTTGACTCCCATAAGCCAATGGAATGCAATTCTTATGACTGCAGTTATGAACCACGAATTCTCTGTTTCTGAATGTCTGATTTCCTCCTTAGATAATATTTTTGAAATTGTGAAGTTTAATTTGGCCCTTCTTCTTAGATAATTAGGCAATGGAGTGTCTTCTACTTTTCCTTTTTTTTTCCTTGCAGCGGAGTAATTGTTTCTTCAATAGTATTCTAGAATTTTAATGGCCAAAAGCCTCTTGTAGTCAAAGGCCAAGGATCAAAGAACTCTGATTAAATGTCTTGATGAATTAGCCAACGGCTAGGCTTCAAAGAAACTTTGAAAGATTGGTGTGGCCGAAGGCCAAGATTAGTATTCACTCTAATACGAAATGAAATGACAAAATTGTTTCTTAAGGAAATAACCAGCACAAATAAGTTAGATTACAATAATCCATGAATAAAATGAAATATAACATTGATAAGATAAGAGATGATATTACAATGAGAATGATGCTTATATAAATACCCATGTTGGGTGCCCTTTCATAAAGAGGCATAACCTTTCATCAAGCTATCTCTTCATTAAGATTTAGTTATTTAAATATTAATGTTTATTAATGTTTATTTATTATATATTTTGTTCATTACATCGCACAAGTTATATGTGTTATGAACTAGGGCTCAAATAGGTTCACCCTATAACCTATATAAGTTGCCTTCCCTAACCCCGATCACCTGAGTTGATCCTCGGCTAGAATAGTTTGATCTTACAAGGACTTGTTGGTCTGAGTTGAACTCTACTGCATAGCCTTTATCTTCCATGACCAAAAATGAAAGCAAATTATTTTTAAGACCTCGAACAAAAAACACATCATCAAAGTCTAAAAAGTTACCTGACTGGAGTTGGAAAGGGATGGTACCAACTCCTGCTACTAGAGACTTGGCATCATCACCAAGCTCGACTTGAACTCTTGAGACATGCTACTTTAGACTTGAAAATAGCTCCTATGCTGATGTCATATGCCTAAATGCTCCATTGTCCACATACCAAGCGTTCTTCAGAACCATGCTGGAACAAAGGTAAGATATCATCGACGAGTCTTTCTCGAACTTGGAGGCAAACTCATTCATTTGAGTTTCAATTGAAGTTGCTACTGCTTCCCTTTACCCTTCTTCTTTGGACACTGTGATGCATAATGGCATTGTGATGCTCAATGAGATAAGATAATAAGATAAGAAAATTTTATTAATGTCCAACGAATGACCATAAAAGTAGGCCAATGGGACTAAAGGGTATGTCCAATATGAGTACAGTGTGGGAGTGCAAACGCAAATCCTATTAATGTCAAAACTAAGATAAGATAAAATAAAGATAGATACAAGCAGTAGTACAGTCTCCTAGACATGTATATATCCGTATCAAAGGTACGGAATGAAGAAATTCAAAAATGCAAAATACATAGTGAGTTTCTCCAAGGCTGACAACTCAAATAGCTCAAGATCCTCAAGATCCTGTCAAGGGAGGAAGATCACGTGAGAGAGCTAAAGATGAGTCGTGATGTAAAAATCTCTCGGGTCTGATGGTCGAGGATGAGGGGGGCAAACAAGGCACATGCTCGCTATTGAGGCTCTCCGGAGTTGTCGGGGTGTTCATCTGTATGATCCTGGGGGGGCTGTAGAAGTGAGGAATACTCCTAGCATCCAAGGCTGAAAGAAAAAAAACTTTGAATAGGTCGTTGGCGACTCCACTGGGGCTGTGAGGGGACCTGTCAAGCGAGAGGTGCCTTGCTCTAGATCCGGCTGGGTGTAATCCCTCTGATGCTCTAAGAATGAATGGACTAATGTGTGATTCGACAACTGCAAATTAGTCTCAATAAGATCAATCGATCTCCCAGAGGGGGAGGCTTGGGGAGAGGGACCCAAGGTCTCACCACTCTACTGTTGAAGGTACTCTAGGGCTCTGCCTACCGCTTGTTCCTCCGATTTGGCGGGTCAATGCTAAAATAAGAATCGATCGTCCTAGTCCTCTCGAGGCGGGGCAGGATCTATGACCTGTGACTGAAAATATCCCTGATGAAGAGGGCGAGGCATCTCCAGTCCTAATACCGAAAGAAGGTGAAGAGGGATCCTCTTGAATCCCTATAGAGGCAGTGATGTCATCCTCTGATCTCATAGTATAAGGGGCACTGAAAAATGAGATGCATCTATGTCTCTGGCTCCTGTAGATGGCACAACTAGCAGATACTATCAGATCATGTAGATGATGGTAGAAAAATGATATGCATCTTGTCTCTGGCTCCTGAGAGAAAAAAGGACAGTCAAAATGTGAACTAAAAGCATGCATTTTTCAAGGGATGACATACCAAAACAGGTTTAATGGAATTGGAAAGTACAACCTACTAAAATAGGCAATAGGAGTGCCAAAGTCATCTCCCAAGAGTACAAAAGAAATCCTGGAGCTCAAAAAACAAGAAGAAGAAACTATTTATCATAGGAACCAGATATAAATACAATGTCAAAGCAATAGAGGAATAGATTGTAAAAGGAAGTGGATTGCCTAGCATATCTTCGAATTGTATCTAGATAAAGATCATACTGAAGCATGACATGACATGATCAATCCCACTGAAGTCCAATTCAAATACCAAGCTGTATCTATACTATATAAAATAATAAAACCCATTTGTCATGCAGTACTGCTTTTTCACTGTCATTAAGATTTGTCTTGTGTTATAGAGAATCACTGTTACTATTTACCAAAACACATTCACAATAGAAAGTACTTGCAGTCACAAAATGTCATCTGTTACAGGACATTAACTTGGATGCAACAGAATCTCGATATGAGCTGTTTCAATAATTTACATTTGGAAGCAGGTTCATTTCATTTATGATATGTCTATTGGACAAAATTATCTGGAACATTTGCATGTCCCCTTTGACATCCACCCAAACAAATATTTGAAAGCTGATTCACTTTTTTTAGGCTATTATTAAAATAAAGAAGGATTAATTTATATTTCAACTGACAGACCTACTAATACTGGGAAGAGCAAAAGTGTAAATAACCATCTGATCACAATAAGACCTAAAGTTGGTTCTTGATAATCAAGGCAAGCAGATGAGTTGTTCTAAAGTAAACTTCTCTAGAGATGGGATACTTTTGTTTATGTCAGTTGTTTTCCCCCTATTTGTTTAAAATTATACATCCACCACCAAAAAATGTATGTTGTTTTCAATCAATTGGTGGCGAAGACCAACAGTGCATGGTAAAACACAAAAATGTAACATACAACACAAAATGCAATTTAGCAACTTCATGACAATCCCTTGGAAGCAAGATACTAACCAGGTAAAAGTCGTATCAGATTTCCCTCTTCATCAAATTCTGCCTTTCTTTTAATGCGTTTCCAAACCAGACTCCCTAAAGTATCCATTATATCCGTAACCAAAATAAATAAGGTGGGGTAAAACTGGGGAACTGATGTGTCTGACAAGAGCCTTGCAACCTGTCAAGAGAACTCATTCACATGAGCACACACCGGATGACATAAAGTAAAAATACCTATAATCATCAAAAAAACACCTAACCCACAAACAAAATTCCTTTCTCTGTCTGTTACAACCTATACAATGCTATTTGCACCCTCAAGAAGATATACCTACATAGCTAAGTGTAAACTCTGTCCCTCCAAAGAAAACCTGGAATAGATACAAGATACTATCAAATTGCCAGAAAACAAAATGGAAATAAATGCTTGGACAAGCACCATATAAGACATCCAGTACTCAAACTTGATTTAAAAAGAGAACTGTTAATTTTCACCGGAGAATGCCAACACCTGCTATTCCTGGGAGGAATCAAGGTAAGGAGACTTTACTGGCCTGCAGGAACTGAACAAGTGACTTATGGGGACTTACCTCCACAAACGTCAATTGCCCAACCACTGCAGGCCCTATTTAATAAAGAGAACTATAGAGATGGCTAAGCCTTCTAATGTCAAATGGAAAAATAATTTCTTTCTTCTACATCTTTTGCACTATGTTCAGTATATATTGGGATGTGCCTGTATCCACGAAAGCCCAACTGGAGAAGATTTATATCGGCCTGATTGAGCTTGTGTCAGTGACTGTTGCTTGGTATAGCTGAGAAATGACCACAAAAGTAGGTCAATAGGATTGTTGAGGACAACAGTGCCAAGACATAATGGTATCATGGTAAACAGCTCCTAAATAAAGCAAGATGCAGAAAGTAAAATACAGTGAGGTACTGCTCGAAGCTAAGACCAAGAAACCGAGCACTGATAGGGAAAAACAGATTTGGGGGAAATCGAACCCAGAATCTAGAATATAAATAATGCAAGCATATCAGGATCTGCTAGCGATTTCTCTCTTAACATTCGAGACCGAATGGACTAAACTCCAGATATAATGTTGAATGGAAGCAAAGCTGGAATATAAGGACAGCGTACTATGCTGCTGTCTGGATGATGTCATTCACCATCTGACTGCTACTGTGGGATCTAGAACGGCCACGTTGATGGGGTCTCTAGGAAGTAGGAAATTAGGAATACTCCCTCAGCTAGAACTGATTTAGAACCACAAGCCACACTACTAAAGATTTGTCTCTTGGTACCCCTATTAGATGGGAACACTGGAAACAAGGAAGTGATCAACCAGGTGGAGGCTGGTTTAGAGGGTGGCCGGCGAATCTGGGACCGGAGTTTGAGGGCCTCCTGCATGTATAGAGCCAGGCACCAACTAGTACATTGTGTGGGACTGCCTTAATGCTTGTTCCCCTCCCCTTATCCTTCTCTCTGATTTTTGCTTGCCCCAAATCTAAATAAGCCATGGGGATGCAAGTAAAAACTTCAAACTTTAAAAAATCTGAACCTATCTAGGAGCAATTTAGCTAGTATCAACCAATACATGAAATGGCATAATAAGCTAGCCCACTCATTTCGCGAGGTGAATAAATGGACTAACAGGAACACTAGAAATGTTATAAAATGGTTGACCAATTTCTACCTTCTAGAGAACACCACTATTTAGTGTTTTTTAGAGACAGGTAAATTGTGAAGTCCCTTATTGACTTTTTGGTACATTACTTAGTTTGTGGGCCCACTTGCAATTTTGGAACATGATTCACAGGCATTTGGAGTTATTACTAATTAGAAGTAGGAGTAAGAGTTACAGAATTGCTGCTTTTGTTTTGCTTTCCATTTCTTTATATAAATGGACAATTCCTACATTTTGGGAGATATCCAAAAAAATTAGGAAGTCAGCTCGACAAGTGACCCACCACTGATGATCACCCTTGAGTTACCCATCATGTTGGTACTTTTTGTTTGGTGAGATTTGGTGTAATTTAGAGAATTTTAATGGATTGCCACTGTTAAAAATGGCTTGTGTGGCACCTTCACCCTACTTTTAAGGGGTCTTAGTTAGGGATTGATGGACCCAACTGTAACATGCAGCCACTCATTAATTTTGTGTGCAAGTCTAGTTTCATATGGTGAAGACCTTGCATCAATCAAAGATGTGACGCAAGAATTACGGTGATTTCTTCATGGTAGGGAATTATTTTGGCATTTAGGCATTTTAATTCAAAATATGGCATTTTACAAATTATAACTGAGGTGATGTTATAGAAATTAAATTATTCACATAGCATGATAGCAATAATCACACATATCATTGGAAAGTAAATAGCAGGAACATAAACACAATACATAGATAATTACTCATCCAAATTAGCTTTTCATTAACAATTCAACTTACCACTGTAAGGAAACCTCCAAAAAATGTCAAACTAACAATTGCAGGGCACACCCAAATAAAACAAATTTGCACACTTACTGAGGAAAATCTGCCTAACAAACATGAGAAAATAGCCTATTGTACGACCTGTTTGTACGACTATATAGAATATTTCATACCACTGTACAGATCATCCCGTACAGAATCCGTACAAGTAAACAAAAATTGTGTGTACGGACTTTCCTGCTACTCCCTAACTGATTCCCGACTTTGGCTCCTCTATGGCGCTTACTCTGCTCCATAGAGGAATTAAGCCACCTCCTAACAAAACTTGTCTTTGAGTGAAATGAATGTGTTTGTTAACCCTCTATCTTGCCCTGCCTTTATACGAGCCAAAACCCTAATCTCACATTGAGATGTGCACTTAAGATTACCAATGTTATCAAAACCCAACCAGTTTTGACAAAACCGGCCGGTTCGACCAGTTTACATTTTTTCCGGGTCAAATCAAGCTCTCAAACCGCTTTTGGCCAGTTCTGTATAGGACTAGCCGGTTTTGGTATGGAACCGACCAGTTTTGTATGGAACCAACCAATTTTCTCCAATACGAACAGGTCGGTTCCGTACAATAATTCTGGGGGCCCTAAAAACAACAATTTGCAAATTTTTTTAGTAAAATAAATAAAGAAGGGACCACGTGTGACATGTTAATTTAACCCGCAGCCCCCTCTAACCTTATAAATGGAGGTTCCCACCCTCCATTTCAATCACATCTCATTTGTAAATTTTCATTTTCTATTTTGATTGTGTGGTTGTGTACAGACTCAGAGAACAAACTGTTGAAGAGCAAAAGTATGGACTGTGTATGGTAGAGGTGGATGACTAAGTTTAGGCTAGTGTACAGACTATGTATGGCATAGTTGGACGACTGATTTGGGGAGGATTTACAGCTGATCGAAGGCTAATTTTTGGGCCAGTTATATCCTCTTTGTTGATGTACTTTTCTTCAGATATGTATTTGCACTCGGTGCTATTTTGGTTTTATAAAAACTTACTAGCTATATACATGAGAAACTTTGCATATTGTATAATGGTTTGAATTCACATGGATGCACATGAATATATATATGTTGCACTAGCTTTGGGGACGGGGAAACGGCGGGGACTGGGGGACAAATCCCCTGGATGATTAGAGCGCACCCTCAATTTTTCAGGGGACAGTACGTTGGAGACAGCAATAATATATATATTAAAGTTTGAATTTTCCATAATATTTGTAGTTGCTTGTAAGCTTAATAGTTTATACTATATAATATTATGCACATCCCTTACACTTGCTAGTTTTGAAAAAACTCAAGCAAATAAGAAAAGGATTGAGTGACCATTGTTGGCACTTGAACGTGAGCAAAATGTAGTTTAGCTTTAGGAAACTTAAGTTTAACTATTTTCAATCTGCATGAAGGTCATTGAAGGGTTCAATGAGAAGAGTGTTTGTCTCTATAACAACTCTTCTTCTTTAAATTTCTTGTTTATAATGATTGGGTTAAAAAGCATTCCCTTCACAACAAGTTCTGCATATTTTTACAACCGTGTTGAAAACCACTACAAAATACTTTGGGATATACATTCTGTAAAGAGATTAGATTCATGTTATAGATTAAAGAAGGATATTGAATAGGAATTTATTCAATTTAGTACCAATCTAAGTCTTTACTATCCAATTGTTTTCACAGTGCTTGAGGTTGGGATGGGGGAAGATGTAATGTTCCTAAAAGTGATATGCATGCAAACCCTAAAAGTGAGATGCATGCAAACCCTAAAAGTGATATGCATGCAAACCCTAAAAGTGACATGGAAACCCTAAAAGTGACATGCATGACATCTAAGCATTATTTAATGATGCATGCACTCAATTAAGTCTCCATGCACATGCATGCAAGTCAACTGCAAATTTGAAGTTAAAGTGACCTAATTAGGTGAAAAGTTAGGGTTTTCGCAGTTGAAAGTTATAAAAGAAAGATAAAGTGAATGGAGACTTTACTTTTGGATTATTATTATTTTGGGGCTCTTGAAAAGCAGCGCAGCGTGCGGCCACAGCAGTTAGGGTTGGAGACGGCGTCTTCAGCTAACGGGATTTCGGCAGTGAGACATCTGCCCTAGTCTCCTTCAGGATAAACCATCCAGGTTTGTCACCGTATCTATTGCATTCATCATTATCCAGTATTCCAGTATCAGTCCGAAGGTTATTGCAGATTCATCCATACAGATGGGGGCCTTTAGCTGGGAAAACCCTAGTCATTCACTAGGACTCTGGATCACCATATTTCTTCTGCATGCGGCCTGCATCCTCACTGATAGGACCACTCTACTACATTGGGTGATTATCATCTATCAGATTGTCCATTCGGGGCAGCTAGCAGCAGTTTACAGGGTTGTGGGGGCGTGAGTAGCAGACTGGGAGATCAATTCGCTAGGGCACCTGGAGAGGTCAAAACCCTTGCATGCTCCGGCCATCCTCTCCGGCATGGGCACACCTTCCTTCCCACTTATGTCCAGCTGAAACTGACCATCCCTTCAGCAAAAACGCCACACTTGTTTGATTCAGCCATCCGGGGTATTGCAGCAAAAAACAAGGTTATTTCTTCACCAGCTCAGCTCATCTTGCATGCGTATTCTCTCAGGAGCATATTCAGTCGGCTTATCAGTGGTAAGTGTTCATTCTATCTTGCAAACCCTAACCCTAAATTCAACTATAAAATAGGGAAATTTTGCATGGCAGTTTGCATGCCCGGCTATTTCAGTAAAATTGCATAGAAATAGAAAATATCAGGATTTGGGATATTACAGTGGTATCAGAGCATGATCCTTGCCAACTGTGGGCACATAGCAATTGAATAAAAGTGCATGTTGATACATGCGTGTACATGCAAATGCATGTCAGTGATGTTGGTGAAGTGCATGTCAGAACAAAGGTTTTTCTCTGCCAGCTTGTGAGAACATGAAGACAATGAGAAGGATCTTGAATGGAAATTGGCAAAGGTTAGCAGTACTTCAATACTTGCCTCGATATCAAGAGTATCTAACCTTGGGTGAAGAGGTATGTGCGGCATTGTCCTTTCAAGATTATTACACCATCCAGTTCGGGAGCCAGCCCAAGGATTTGAATGAGGATCTCCTTAAAGGCATAGTTGGGGAAGAAAAGAAAGATGAGCATGAAGTACAGGTTGTTGGTGAGCTTCATTTGGAGTTAACAGTACATGATGAGGATGTGCATGAGGAGATAGCATTAGAGCCATCCTGTGAGTCTAGTGACACAAGCACATTTGCTAGTCAGATTGTGGACAAACCATGTGATGAGTTGGAGTTGGTACACTCTTCATCACCTACAGCAGGAATCCACACAGTTATGACAGGCGAATTACATGAGGTGCAAGGCAATGAGCACAGCAGTCGAGACAGTGAGCAGTCACACATGGAGGTTAGGGAGAGTTTATACATGTATGAGATAGAGCTTCCAGATGATAGTCACCGGAAGAATATTGAACGGATTAAAGAAAGCATTCTAGTGATGAAAGAGAGGACCAAGATACTCCGAGACACCATATTACAGCGAGATGTTGAGCTTACAGTTCTTCGAGTTGTATGTACCGAGTCAGAGGTTAAGTTGTCTAGTATTGAAGAGCAGTTGGATTCCTCGATGGGGCAGCAAAAGAAACATACTATTGCATTTCAAAGCAGTCCTCTTAAGGAGTACATAGACGGGGCTTGCAGTAGCTTGAGTCCACATTTGCATAATGGTGGATGGTTTTTACAGGTTGGCCAGGATCGAGAAATTGACCAACAGTATATGAGCATTCCAGTTGAAATCAAAAGGGTAGAATGTCAGCCTGGTAGGATTATTCCTTGTGATGGTGCTTATGGACAAGGTACTTTTCGGGGGTTGGATTGGAGAGAGATTAAGAGTTGGTGTCCTATTGAGTGGAAAATTCTTGGGAAGACATTCCTAGCCAAGGGTATAGTCCCACAAGAGCCTTCAGATATTTGGGATGAAATATGCACAAGTTTGCATTGGGATCCAGGCGGAAGACCTTAGGAAAGATGGATACAGTGTTTACTGATGGCGTTACTTGGGAGTCTACATGATGCTCCTTGTGTCGATACTACGCAGGGTAGCGGTGGATGCATTTTGACCTCTACAATTCTCAAATTGATTTGGGAACTTGGGATTACAGTGACTAACAGTTTAGTGATTGCTAGAGGGTGCTTTCAAAAGGTCTCTGGTGATGGTACTGTATAGTGCAGTGTTTTCAGCAGAGGGTGCTACAGATCTCCTAGGATAATTTGGGACCCTGGGATCATCCCCGGATTCAGTTGGTTCAGTTGATTGATTGTGGATTTGTGTTGGCATTGCTTGAGGACAACCAATCTTTGGCGAGGGAGGATTGTAATGTTCCTAAAAGTGAGATGCATGCAAACCCTAAAAGTGACATGCATGCAAACCCTAAAAGTGAGATGCATGCAAACCCTAAAAATGACATGCATGCAAACCCTAAAAGTGATATGAATGCAAACCCTAAAAGTGACATGCAAACCCTAAAAGTGACATGCATGACATCTAAGCATTATTTAATGATGCATGCACTCAATTAAGTCTCCATGCGCATGCATGCAAGTCCACTGCAAATTAGAAGTTAAAGTGACCTAATTAGGTCAAAAGTTAGGGTTTTCGCAGTTGAAAGTTATAAAAGAAAGATTAAGTGAATGGAGACTTTACTTTTGGATTATTATTATTTTGGAGCTTTTGAGAAGCAGTACAGCGTGCAGCCACAGTAGTTGGGGTTGGAGACGGCGTCTTCAACTAATGGGATTTCGGCAGTGGGACATCTGCCCTAGTCTCCTTCAGGATAAACCATCCAGGTTTGTCACCGTATCTATTACATTCATCATTATCCGGTATTCCAGTATCAGTACAAAGGTTATTGCAGATTGATCCGTACAGCTGGGGGCATTTAGCTGGGAAAACCCTAGTCATTCACCAAGACTCTGGATAACCATATTTCTTCGGCATGCGGCCTGCATCCTCACTGATAGGACTACTTTACTACATTGGGTGATTATCATCTATCAGATTGTCCATCCGGGGCAGCTAGCAGCAGTTTACAGGGTTGTGGGGGCGTGAGCAGCAGACTAGGAGATCAATTCGCCAGGGCACCTGGAGAGGTCAAAACCCTTGCATGCTCCGGCCATCCTCTCCGGCACGGGCACACCTTCCTTCCGACTTATTTCCAGCTGAAACTAACCATCCCTTCAACAAAAATGTCACACTTGTTTGATTCAGCCATCCGGGGTATTGCAGCAGAAAACAAGGTTATTTCTTCACCAGCTCAGCTCATCTTGCATGCGTATTCCCTCTGGAGCATATTCAGCCGGCTTATCAGTGGTAAGTGTTCATTCTATCCTACAAACCCTAACCCTAATTTCAGCTATAAAATAAGGAAATTTTGCATGGCAGTTTGCATGCCCAGCTATTTCAGTAAAATTGCATAGAAATAGAAAATATCAAGATTTGGGATATTACAGAAGAGTTGAGCTTGAATTACTCCTGGATACCTATGTACAATATGTAAAAGCTAAGATGACCTTAAAGATGAGAAGAACAAGAGCAATACCCAAAAGGATCAAACCTTTGAGTTGTTGCATTTCTTAGTTTGTTGACATGGACGCTTTGTTGCTTGTAATGATGTTGCTAAAAAGACAATAGATAAATCACCAGAAACCCAAATAAAAAACCATTCATATAGAACCCATATTTTCAGCTACAACTTGTATATATTAAGATTTAGAATAATACGAAAAATATGGATGAGATAAATGATCATATCATCCAATCATCACTGTCCATTGTCAAAGTTGCAGATACATGACCAAGACATCTCTAAAATCTGCCCGGGATATCTCTGAAATCTACTTGGAATGTCTCCAAAATCTACTTGGAAGTCCCTAAAATCTGTTGGAGATGTTTTGGGTATGACCAACAAGTGCCCAAGTCCCTGATGACGTCCCCAAAAAATTAGGGACATTTCCTAGGGGTACCCAAGTCCAAAACGCAGGGACGGCGAGTACAAGGCTTTTTTTCTTTTTTCTTTTTTTTTTTTTTTTTTGGGGGGGGGGGGGGGGGGTGTCCCTGTGCAACATATATATATATATATATATTGAAAATATGAATATTTTATGTATTTTTGCTCAACTGGTTTTTTGATCCGGTTTGTTTCCCAATTTTTGTCCGGTTTCGGTTTCTGGGGTCGACTGGTTCAACCACCGGTCCAATTCTGATAACATTGAAGATTACTCTACATCACCAATGTATAAAAATACACTTTAATAAACTCAAAAACTAAATTGAAGACTTTCACTTTATTACTTAAGTGAAATATAGAATAGATTTGACTAGAACTACTTCCATCACGTTTGACACTTAAACCTATGTGGAAATTCCTCTCCGAGATACAATCTTCAACACTCCCTCTTAGTGAGAAAGGAATTCTACACCAATCCAAGTTTGTCTCTAAATGCTTCAAACTTCCCTTTTGCTAATGGCATGGTCACAATATCAACAACCTGTTGATATCAAAGTTACAAAAACCGAACCAGTGGACGAATCGGTCGACCCTCATAACCGGAACCGGTAAAAAACCGAGTAAAAAAACGAATCATAAAACCGGTCCATCAAAAATACATAAAATATTCAAAAAAAAAAATTAAATATTCATGTGCATCCATGTGAGTTCAAACCATTATACACAAAATATGCAAAGTTTCTCATGTATATAGCATATAAGAGTTCATAGAACCAAAATAGCACTTAACATCAAGTGCAATCCATGTCTACATCAAAATACATCAACAAAAAGGCTCTAAATGGCCTATACAAAAGACTAGAGTCAAAGACTAAACAATCTAATCATCAAAATCGTCTGAAACCTCAGGATCAGACTTATCAGAGGCCTCAGACTCAGACTCTGAGCCATCATCTACATCTTGATCCTCAATATGGGAAAATCGGCCGGTTATTATAAGGAAAACAATAACCTTGTACCAAATTCAAGAGAAAAAAAAAGATCACTGAGATGAGAAGAAATCGGCCACATCTAATTACCCAAAAGTATAATTTTGGCATATGATTTCACCTCTACATTCATAGTTGAAAATTGACAGCTGTATGCATGTCTTCTGTGGCTTTTGCTGTCTAGGAAAACTCTTTTTAAAGACGACTCGTTCTATAGACTCTTCTTTAGCGTGCAGATGACCATCAAATATGTGTTTGTATCTAAAAATAGACAATGAAACAAACCATACCTTCAACCAATATGAAGAGTAAAATCAATATGGCTATGCCCAAGCCCAATAAAGATCATTAAGCTGTCAAATTACAAAACTGGAGGCAAGTTTATAGATCTGCAATGCATATCTTGACCTTCACACACACAAAGACCTCCATAACAGTGTCTTGAGCATTAATACACACAAACTAAACCTATGTAACAGCTGGTTGGGCATGAGAACAACAAAACTGACCCTTCGAAAAGATTACTAGGACAGGAAAAAGGCAGATCAGACCTTCCAATCAGAATTGTGGGCCATGTAAAATGCATATCATATAGTTGTTATGATTTACGCAAGTCTAGGATTAAAACCGATAGCTGGCATGAACAACACAGTTAAGACCATTAACACAACTGCTGGGTATAGGAATATGAAAAACAAAAAAAACAAATTGCTAAACACAAGAAACTCCGTCCCTGCAATATTCCAGATGCACACCAAGCAAAACAGGAGAAACCCTTATGACTTGGTACTTCTGACCGGCCGTTTTTTTGAGAAAACCGGTTTTGGACCAGTTCGATACCGAACCGGGCGGTTCGTGGACCAACACGGTCGGTTTGGTATCGAACCAGCCCAAAACAGTTCGAGGGTCCGATTCGGACCGGAAACCCACTGGAATCGGGTTAACCGGCCAGTTTTGTCGATTCCAGTCCGGCTATGGTAACGTTGGTTGATATATGGGTACATACTACATACTGAAGCTTTACAAACTTCCTGGATGCAAAGTCTTTCTCAAACTTTACATCCCTGCTTACCACAATCTTTCTCTACTATGGAATAAAAACTTGTAGACCTTCGAAGTCTTAAGACAACAATCAAACAATCCCTTCTTGATAGAGGGCTCCAACTTGCTCCTATTTTCTACTAGTATATGGATATAAAATGGGCAGCCAAAGATGCAGAAATGATTCGCTTCTAGCTTCACACCAGTGAATGCCTCCTCTGGTGTCATGTCCTCCAAAGTCCTATGAGGACACCTATTTTGGATGTAGATTGTGTGTTGCATGCTTCTGCCAATAGAAACATCAACAAATCAAAACCCCTATGATGGATTTGTTCTTCCACTCTATAACCCCGTTTTGTTGTGTGTTGTATAGAACAGTGAAACTACATCTTGATTCTTGCAGCCTTGTAGAAATACTAGATATCATTAGAGGTACACTCTGACCCACTATCTAATCGCAAAACTTTGATCTTCTTTCCTATCTAGTTATACACTAGAGCTTTGAACTCTTGAAACCTACTAAATATCTCATACTTGGTCTTCAGGAAGTAGATCCAAGTTTTGCAAGAGAAGTCATCAATGAAGGAAACATAGTACATGCTTCATGTGATTTATGCTGCTAAAATCGATCCACATACATCCAAATACACCAAGTCTAGAATCCCCTTAGACCTGTGGTCACTGCTTGGGAAAAAAGCCTTGCCATGCTTGCCAAGCATGCACCCTACTACTCCCTACTACTCAATGCTAAACTCTAGAAGACATGTGACTATCTCCCTTAGAATAGACACCGCACTATGATGCAAGTGCCTCATCTTCTTGTGCCATAACTCACACAAATTATCTATGTTATGAACTAGGGCTCGAACAAGTTCACCCTGTGGCTGTAACCTGTATATATTGTCTTCCCTAACCCCAATCACTTGAGTTGATCATGGGATAGACTCCTTCAATCTTATAAGGACTTGATGGTTCTTGAACTCTATTGCAAAGAAAAATCAATCTTCCATGACAGAAACTGAAAGCAAATTCTTCCTAAGACCTAATACAAACACGTGTTTGACACATGTCAGACATGTGCCCTAGACATGATTGAATATAGAGGAGAGAGGACGACTGATGAGCTATGAGATTCTTCCATCTACAGTCACCGGTTCTAGTATCTATCATATTTTGTACTTGTCATTGGCATTCCCGCCTACAGTATCAGTTATTTAGTATCTATGTAAACAGTAATACATTCTGATTTTGATGACATCAAATGACTCAATGAGAAAACTACAGTTTATGGTTCTAGGTTCTAATTTCCTTTATTAATATTTGTTAATATTCTAATTTCCTTTATGCATATATTTCATTTTCATATTCGTAATTTGTAAATTTTCAGAGAGTTGCACATTCTTGCAGATTCAAAGTTGGTTGTGGACTTGATCCAATATCACTTGCACAAACCTCCAACTATCCCATATGCTCAACAGAGTAAAGCATCTCATGGGAAATTTCAGCAGGTGTACATTCTAACATACCTACAGGTAATACAACAAAGAGGCAGACAGGCATGCGGTCTTCAGAAAGGTCAAATCTTACTTCACCATACAGACCATACAGGATTCATCTCCTCCAGGGAGATTCAATGCAGGTAATCTCTAAACATAATCACTTTGTAACAAATATTTTCTCATACTTCTGAGGGAGGATTACTATGTGATTCTAGTCAGAGACAAGAGGTCTCTATTAAATGTACATGTTAAGATATCTGGCTGGGTGAGAACACTCCACTTTTTTGTTTTTGAAATCTCTAAACTGAGCCTCACATGCTTGTAACAGTTGTAACTTTTATCTTTTTTGAAGAATAAAGTTACCGATCTTTTTCTCCTGAAAAAAAAAAATGCCCTGTTTCCAAAGTCAATGCAAGTGCCTCATCTTCTTGTGCCATAACTCACACAAGTTATCTATGTTATGAACTAGGGCTCGAACAGGTTCACCCTGCAGCTGTAACTTGTATATATTGTCTTCCCTAACCCCAATCACTTGAGTTGATCATGGGATAGACTCCTTCAAAGTTCAATCTTATAAGGACTTGATGGTTCTTGAATTCTATTGCAAAGAAAATTCAATCTTCCATGACAGAAACTGAAAGCAAATTCTTCCTAAGACCTAGAACAAACACGTGTTTGACACATGTCCTAAAAACAGGACACATGTCAGACATGTGCCCTAGACATGATTGAATATAGAGGAGAGAGGACGACTGATGAGCTATGAGATTCTTCCATCTACAGTCGCCGGTTCTAGTATCTATCCTATTTTGTACTTGCCATTGGCATTCCCGCCTATAGTATCAGTTATTTAGTATCTATGTAATACATTCTGCTTTTGATGACATCAAATGACTCAATGAGAAAACTACAGTTTAAGGTTCTAGGTTCTAATTTCCTTTATTAATATTTGTTAATATTCTAATTTCCTTTATGCATATATTTCATTTTCATATTCATAATTTGTAAATTTTCAGAGAGTTGCACATTCTTGCAGATTCAAAGTTGGTTGTGGACTGGATCCAATATCACTTGCACAAACCTCCAACTATCCCATATGCTCAACAGAGTAGAGCATCTCACGGGAAATTTCAGCAGGTGTACATTCTAACATACCTACAGGTAATACAACAAAGAACCAGACACTATGGCAAAATAGGCATGCGGTCTTCAGGAAGGTCAAATCTTACTTCAGCATACAGACCATACAGGATTCATCTCCTCCAGGGAGATTCAATGCAGGTAATCTCTAAAAACAATCACTTTGTAACGAATATTTTCTCAGACTTCTGATGCAGGATTACTACGTGATTCTAGTCAGAGACAAGAGGTCTCTATTAAATGTACATGTTAAGATATCTGTCTGGGTGAGAACACTCCCCTTTTTTGTTGTTGAAATCTCTAGACTGAGCCTCACATGCCTGTAACAGTTGTAACTTTTATCTTTTTTGAAGAATAAAGTTACCGATCTTTTTCTCCGGAAAAAACAATGCATGCCCTGTTTCCAAAGTCAATGCAAGTGCCTCATCTTCGTGGGCCATAACTCACACAAGTTATCTATGTTATGAACTAGGACTCGAACAGGTTCACCCTGTAGCTGTAACCTGTATATATTGTCTTCCCTAACCCCAATCACTTGAGTTGATCATGGGATAGACTCCTTCAATCTTATAAGGACTTGATGATTCTTGAACTCTATTGCAAAGAAAATTAAATCTTCCATGACAGAAACTGAAAGCAAATTCTTCCCAAGACCTAGAACAAACACGTGTTTGACACATGTCCTAAAAACAGGACACATGTCAGACATGTGCCCTAGACATGATTGAATATAGAGGAGAGAGGACTGATGAGCTATAAGATTCTTCCATCTACAATCACCCGTTCTAGTATCTATCCTATTTTGTACTTGCCATTGGCATTCCCACCTATAGTATCAGTTATTTAGTATCTATGTAATACATTCTGATTTTGATGACATCAAATTACTCAATAAGAAAACTACAGTTTATGGTTCTAGGTTCTAATTTCCTTTATTAATATTTGTTAATATTCTAATTTCCTTTATGCATATATTTCATTTTCATATTTGTAATTTGTAAATTTTCAGAGAGTTACACATTCTTGCAGGTTCAAAGTTGGTTGTGGACTGGATCCAATATCATTTGCACAAACCTCCAACCATCCCATATGCTCAACAGAGTAAAGCATCTCATGGGAAATTTCAGCAGGTGTACATTCTAACATACCTACAGGTAATACAACAAAGAGGCAGACGCTTTGGCAAAACAAGCATTCGGTCTTCAGGAAGGTCAAATCTTACTTCAGCATACAGACCATACAGGATTCATCTCCTCCAGGGAGATTCAATGCAGGTAATCTCTAAACATAATCACTTTGTAACGAATATTTTCTCAGACTTCTAATGGAGGATTACTATGTGATTCTAGTCATCGACAAGAGGTCTCTATTAAATGTACATGTTAAGAATCAAGATATCTGGCTGGGTGAGAACACTCCCCTTTTTTGTTGTTGAAATCTCTAAACTGAGCCTCACATGCTTGTAACAGTTGTAACTTTTATCTTTTTTGAAGAATAAAACTACCGATCTTTTTCTCTGGAAAAAAAAATACGTGCCCTGTTTCCAAAGTCACTATCGACATGTCCTGTGTCCCAGTGTCATGTGACTTGGCTCATAGTTATCTGGATTCTAGGGCTAGGTGGTTTGTTCTAGACAGTGTATCTAACACGGAGGTCAAGCCCACTTCATTGACAAGGCCAAGTTACCTACCCAAAAAAGGTACTATAATAAGTATAACAGACTTTCTCAGAAGTATGTAGATATGCATAATGGGTCCTGTAGAGAGGTGGTCAGTTATTTTATTTATGTTGAAACCAAATAATAGTGTACAAAACCCTAATCAAAGACGCATAGTCATTACATCCATGCATATTTGTTCTTCATATGGTCCTTGTTTGTTCATGTCTTGATAGGAATCTAAAATCCTTTCTTGCCTTCCATGCATTTAATAGTGAGGGTGACAACTACTATACAAATTGCACTTTGAGAAGGTAGATTTTTAAAATTCTTGCCTTGATGGACAATTTGAGAGCCGTAGCACGTTCATTTTGTTGCCAAGCTTGAGCTATCTCATCATTTAGCTCACGTAGCCGCATAACATACTCCTGTTGTGAAACAACTTTAACCTCTTCTTCAGCATTCTTCTCAGGATCATCTAGTTCTTCTAAATGAACACTTGTCAAAGACTTACCCCGAGCTGTGCAGTAAAAATATTTATCAGTCATCACAGGTGATTAAGAATTACACTAGGTTTTTTCTATTTGAAAATGTATCGTCTATAATATTGCTGCACAAAAAAAGAGTACATCAAAGCTTACAAACAATTGGCCAGGCAGAAATTTAGCTACAATCTTTCCCATATGTAGAGGTCAATTTAGGATAATCTCAAATCCTAATTTTATATTCCTATAATTGATCAAATATTATGATTAATGAATGCTGAATCCAACCTTTGACACTTCTAGATATAATGTCAGATACCTGCAAAACAATAGAAAAAATGGTATTGGTAAAGTATGCCACTTTAATTTATTTCAAAACCAAGATCCTCACAACTAGCACAAAGGCATTGCAAGTTGAAGTTCATATTTGTGAAGAAATACTGAACACACCGCAGATAGAGTAATTGTGTTTGTAGTTGTGCAAGCATATTTTTTCAGCATTAGCATTTTGTAAACATCCCACTCTTTCGCAGCAGCTTCAACAGCTTCATCAGAGCCTCCTCGTAATACCATCTTTTCAAAATGGTTTACTAGTTTCTTATCAGCTGAAGAAAGGGATTCCGGTGCAGATCCACTGAGTGGATCAACAAAAGTGCCTGTTTTAGAAGCTGCATCATCAAACTACCAGCAAAGATCCTTAAATTTCAGTATTGTAATAACTTGGGACTGAACAAGTGACTTTCTACATCTTCATTATAAAAGTTGATTTAAAATACCCTAGGCACCATACCAAAGCTCAAGATTGAAGAAACTAGATGCTATTACAAAAATACAAAGGCCAAAATATACTCCTAAAGCATAAAGAACATTACAAACAGACTACTTAACCTTCAACGCAAATTGCAAACTTTACATATAGGAAATACGTACAAACAGATTAAAAATACCCCAGGCAACATACCAAAGTTCAAGGAACTGGATAACATTATGAAAATACAAAGGCCAAAATATACTCATAAGACATAAAGAACATTAGAAACGGACTGCTTAACCTTCAAAATGTTAAGAACGGTTCCTGTTCTATTTCAACTTGACAATTATAAGTCTAAAATATATATAATTGAAAAATAGTTAAATAATAAGATGCTGAGTACAATTAGAATGGCCTTGGAATATATAGGCCTCCAGGGTGACTTTTCACGTAAAGGTGTGTCTTTACATAATTGCACCTTTACACAATATCCTATAATAAAATACATATAATTGAATAAGAGTTAAGAATAAGATGCTGAGTACAATTAGAATGGCCTTGGGATATATAGGCATCCATGGTGACTTTTCACATAAAAGCATGTCTTTACGTAAATTGCACCTTTACATAATATCCTATATTATATATTTAAAATATATTATTATTGATTAATAAAGTCTTATTTAATATACACAACATTGCCTATCCCTTAAAAAAAAGCTTTGTCCTCAAAGCTATCTCAACTAACTTCATCTTCTATTTGGACGTACTATGAAATTGCGAGGACCTTGTAAATTAACAATACTTCTTTTTAACTTCAATAAGTACCCTTCAATAAACTTTGAAGTAATTGCTTTTATGACTTAGAAACGTAACTTATGAAATTAGCCCATTGGATGTATGCTGGTCCTGCTCATATTGGAACTCTACGAGTAGCTAGTTCATTCAAAAATGTCCATGCGATTATGCATGCTCCTCTAGGAGATGATTATTTTAATGTAATGCGCTCTATGTTAGAACGGGAAAGAAATTTTACTCCCGCAACTGCTAGTATAGTAGATCGTCACGTACTAGCACGTGGATCTCAAAAAAGAGTTATGGATAATATTCTTCGAAAAGATAAGGAGGAAGGTCCCAATCTGATCATATTGACACCTACATGTACCTCTACTATCTTGCAAGAGGATTTAAAAAACTTTGTGGATAGAGCATCCATAATCTCCGATTGCAACGTCATTTTTACGGATGTGGATTNAAATTCAGGCAGCGGATCGAACTTTGGAACAGGTGGTTCGATATTATTTGGAGAAATCCCATAGACAAGAAAAATTGGATCAATTTGTCACAGATGCACGGGGAATAATTTAATAATACCACTTTTTAGAACTAAATAGCTCTTTTATCTGTTTTTCAAGCAGAAAAAAGCCTTGTTCCTTGATATTCTACTGAATCAAAGAGAACAAAATACAATGCAGAAATCCAGCTTTCACATCAACAGATTGTCATCAGCTTAATAATACAAATCTAGCCATGACAAAATGTATACTAGATGATACATCCCTCTTCTCGTCAAGATATTACACATTAAACTGGGGATTTCCTTCTAAATAGCTCTTTTGTCTCTCAGTAGTCATACCCATTTTTTTTAAATAAACTTTAATATTTGGTCCCTTTTTTTAAAGTTATATAGCCTTTCTCTTATATCAATTTCTATATCAATGAGAACTATAATTCCCTATTTTGATTTGACCATCTTATTTTTTTGGTCAGGCTTATCCAATGGTTATCAATCATCATATTATTTGGAATGGTGACTTCAAGCCTGATTTTAGACATCATCTTTGCACAACCATCTCCCAATCAAAAGTCAACTCTCGATCGAACCATGTGTGCCATGATCCATGTCCATCTGGTTAAATGTTAATGTTGCTGCTTTGTGGTGCTTCTGCAACCTAATTCAACTGAAAGTATCTTCCATAATTTTGCAAAACAAGTTCTTTCGATAGTGTGACTGACAAATATTCCCAACGGAAAAGATATTTCCCACCTTTCTCATCTTCCATGAGCTTAGCACTAGTTTGTAAATAGGAATCCCACCAGCCGTCATGAACATTATTGAAATTATTAACTGAGGAAAATTCTACAAACACCAGAAGAGCCCCTGAGCTGCAAGCCGCATTGGCCAAAATTCTTTAGGCGATCTTTCCTGGTAAATTATTAAAAAGTCTGTCAATATAAATCCTTTCAAAATTTGTCAGGCTATGTTTTATGGCATACTCAACTACAGCCGATGAGAAACCAAAATCTGGACGGCCATCAAAAATGACAAGGAAGACTATGTATAGAGGGAGACCAAATAGATTTAATGGCTCTCCTCGTCCATTCATAAGAAGGGTATTTCATGTTGATGAAAACTACAATAGGGCATACTCTCAGTTCTTTGAATTTAACTCCTCGATGAAATCCCACCCTATGCAATTCGATGAGTTGTCCGAAATCTATGGGCAGGTTTTCCAACAGAATTTCTCGACTGTTTAAAATGAGTTGCCAAACAATGCCACGAAACCAATTTGGAATACCATGTCTGATATGCCTTTTGACTTCTCACGGATTCTTTCTCAGCCAGCGCCTTCAATCAATAACTACAGCAATTAACCACCACTTTTTAAGCCTTAGTTGCTCTATTACATCATAATTGTGTTGGTCCTCCCATGTGCTTTTGGAATTTGCTGAGATCATCGATGTTTTCTATTGTAATGCCGATCTTTTTTTCTTGGGAACATGTCTTAATCCTTGAAAATCCTGAAGCTTGTCACTCTCAGTTCTTTGAATTTAACTCCTCAAAGAAACCCCGCCCTATGTAATTCAATGAGTTGTCCAAAATCTACGGGCAGGTTCTCCAACAGAATTTCTCGACTGTTTAAAATGAGTTGCCAAACAATGCCATGAAACCAATCTGGAATACCATGCCTGATATGCCTTTTGACTTCTCACGGATTCTTTCTCAGGCAGCCCCTTCAAACAATAACTACAGCAATTAACCGCCACTGTTTAAGCCTTAGTTGCTCTGTTACATCATCGTTTTGTTGGTCCTCCCATGTGCTTTTGGAATTTGCTGAGATCATCGATGTTTTCTATTGTAATGCCGATCTTTTTTTCTTGGGAACATGTCTAAATCCTTGAAAATCCTGAAGCTTGTCACAGTCAGACACCATGTGCAATGTACGAAGCAAGGGTTGGGCATCGATTTCTTATTGGTTTTGGGGTCTCGTATGTAATAAATATGCTTGGTCTCCTTAAATAAACAGTTACAGTTTGCCCTACAAAACGGACAGGTCTCTCTTCCTTTGTCATTTAGGTGTCTCATATTTTAGCCGAATTTTAACTGAAAACCTATTAATTTGGCGTGATCCTCCATTGCAGCCAATAGCGCCAGCGCAGGTTTTCCCTCGTGAAGATTCTTGTTGTAAGGAGTGGAATGATCAACTGATTGCATGATTTTCAGTCTGAAATTGTTTACTTAACCAGGGCTCTATCTCCATTTCTTCAAACTATACAATCTCTTGCACTTCTGCGATTCTAAGCATTGAAAAAGCTGCTGGCATTCTTTTACTGATCCACCCAAAGTTATTGTGACCGTACAGATCAAACAAATTGCAGATTCATTGACCACTTGGTTGTCAGATAATTTCTGTAGCCACATTCTCTATTGCTAACTTAGCTACAAAAGATGGGCCGAAATACCCATCTTCATACTTAGTTTTATGCAATGATTTGGACTCTTCATGGTTGTCACATAAATCATCAATGATGCCATTGTCGATTGTCTTAATCGAAGGCTTTTCCAGTGCACATTCTGCTGTCTCTACTGTCTTGGGATTGTTTCCTTTGATCATTTTCTCCAGAGATTTTTCCATTCAATTGAATATATTTCATCCGTCTTTCTCTTTGATTGATCAAGAATGATGATTACTTTCTCATATACTGAAGCCATGGTGAATGTGTATTGCTTGGTTGGATATATCGAGCACGGTGGAAATGTACGGCCAAATCAATGGCTCTAATACCAATGTTAAGAACAGTCCCTGCTCTATTTCAAATTGAAATTTATGTCTAAAATATATATATTTGAATAGTAGTTAAATAATAAGATCTTGCGTACAATAAGAATGGCCTTGGAATATATAGGCCTCCGTGGTGACTTTTCACATAAAGGTATGCCTTAACGTAATTGCACCTTTACATTATATCTTAGATTATATATTTAAAAATTATATTATTAACAATACAAACTTCCTATATAGAAAATAAATACAAATAGGACTACAGTGCACATTCTTTAAGTGCATCATCATATTTTTAAAATGTTTGTAACAAATGCCTCACACTGTAGGTTGTCGGTGAATGAGACAACTCCTGCATGGAAAGTGTAAATGGTGTAATGTGCTGCAGCAATCCATAATCCGTTCATTTAGCTTGCAACAATAGCTCAAGTGACCTTAGAAGTTTGACATATGAATGGAGATCGAAAGATCATGCTTACCATTTCAATATGTCAACATGGCTTCTGTTACACACCAAAGCTACTTCAGTGTTCCAGCAAGGCTAAGACTAGAGCAAGGGATCAAAAAAAATTATTTGTACAGGCCAAAGTGGGATTTGTTGTATGGATATTTGGTTTGGGAGTTGTTTACCCCCTGGATTGGACATGGCCTGCCCCATTGGTTTCACTCTCAGAAGTACTTGGCTTAATGGCTTTGTTGACTACCCCTTTGGTGTGATAATTATCTAGACCATGCAAGGCTTTATGGTTATGCCCATGGGTTGGTGCTCCGGGGCTTCTAGGGGTGACCCATTGGGGCACATGACCAACCTGACTTTACTTATGCAAAGGTGATCGTGTGTTGTAAAGGACTGTTATCTCCTCCTAGCATACCTTCTTGCACCCACTTGGACCTTTTCCAGCTTCCAAAGACCCCTACTCTGATGCCTCCAACCCAGTTCGCCCTTCTTGCAGCTAGCGCACAATAGTTGAGCCTACAGTGCCTTGGAGGAGGGGGCGTTAAGGGATTTTCAGCACTTTATACACCCCCCCCCCCTAGCTCACTACTTCGTCAAGTGAAGCCATTTCTCTGATTATTTTAGCTTATTTTTATTATTTTTAAACTTTTGGTGGTAAAATCCCTTTGTTATCTAGAATTTACTCTAAAGATAATATTATTATATTATTTAGGCTTGTAGGCTCAAATTAAAATATTCAAGAGGAAACGGTATAAATAAAGCCTCTCCTCTCATTGTAAAATCATAAGATAAGGGTTCTATTATGAGATTATTCTTTTTTCTCTTACTTTATGAGCTCGCTTGGTGAGGTGCACTTCTCTTCCATGACTCTTCTTGATTGATGGTGAGTGGTGGATGAATCTAGGGCTCTTTTTGCACATGCTATGGTTGATGTTAGAATTGTTTGCTAAGCACACGCTCACGAATCACCTAAAGCTCTTTCTTTGCTTATATCTTGGTGAGTATTGGAAAGTTGATGCTTCTATGTGGATTGACTGGTGGTGTATTGGTGCATTTTTTCTCTTGGTGTATTGGTGCATTTTTTGTTAGAATTTTAACATTAAGCTAGCATTATATTAGGATCTTTAACTGAGAGAATAACAAGCACAGCAATCAAACACAAGAGACAATGAACACAGTGTTTTTCCTCGGGGAAACCATAAATGGAGAAAACCCCGCAACTTCCTCAGAGATAGAATCAGCACCAAAAGTAAAACCCAAAACAGTAAGATGATCCCGACAGCAGTAACCTTCTTTCTTCCTAGCCCCAGTGTCTTCTTCTTCCTCAGCTATGCGCTACAACTGAGTGTGAGTGAGTGTGTGATAAATAGAGAGGCTAGCTCTCTATTTATACTAATTCCCGACTTGACTAAACCCTACTAGGGCCAACTTCACTAGGTGAGTCTAACAACCCTAGTGCCCCGAAACTACGGGGACTTTAACCCTTGAACAATAGGATGGTTACCCACATTGACTTGACATGACTTGATTACATTATAGAAACTCCTGATCGAAACATCAGGGCATGACATGACTCAATTACATTACAGACACATCCTGGAATAAACATCGGGGTACAATACATAAGAAATACAAGTGAATACATTCCGAAGTTACAATTACATCAACACTCCCTCTTAACTAGGAAGGTATTCTCTCAACACAATTTATCAGCACAAGTCTTCTTCTCTGTATCATCTGGATCATCATCGGGTCCTCGTCATCTTCACCTTCAAGTCATCTCTATCTTCAAGTCATCTTCATCTTCAAGTCATCTTCATCTGGATCTGGATCATCACTCGATTTGGATCATCATCACTCAATCTGGATCATCACTCAATCTGGATCATCATCACTAGAACATCTCTGCTGGATCATCATCACAGGTGATATCTCTTGATTCTTCTCGTCATAGGAAGTTCTACAGAGCTAGCCCTTTTTCATGTTGGTTGTAGGCCTAGCCTCCATGTAGGTCTTCTTCCAGCACTTATATCTGACCCTAAGTCAGAATGGCCCGCCCAGCACTTATATCTGATCATGTAGGAACCAATCCTATAATCATATCAGAAAGGCACGCCCAGCACTCACATCTAACCATGTGGGAACACATCCCACAACCCTGTCAGAAAGGCCCAGCACTTACATTTGACCATGCGAGGAACGAATCCAACATACATGTCCAAAAGGCTCTGCACTTACATTCGACCATGCGAGGAACCAATCCAACCTACATGTCGAAAGGGCTCTGCACTTACATCTGCCCATGCGAGGAACCAATCCAGCATACATGTTAGAAGGGCTCTCAGCCCCAGGCTGAGGATTCCTAGTAACTGCCCAAGTGCCTCCATTCTCCCAGAGAATGGCATTCAGCACTTATATCTGATCATGTAGGAACCAATCCTACAGTCACATCAGAAGGCTCAGCACTCAAATCTGACATGGAAGGAACCAATCCTCTCACCATGACAGAATGGCTCAGCCCTTACATCTGACTATGGAAGAAACCAATCCTCTCACCATGTCAGAATGGCTCACAGACTCATCATTTCCCTTTAGAGGGAACCTCGATCTGGAGAACACCAAGCTTCTCCCTTAAGTACTCAAACTTCACCCTAGCCAATGGCTTTGTCAACACATCAGCTATCCGTTCGTCTGTCGCAATATACTGGAGCTTCACTGCTCCCCTCTTCACCATATCCCTGATATAGTGATACTTGATCTCGATATGCTTCGACTTGTCATGGAACACCGGGTTTTCGGACAACTTCACACAACTCTAGTTGTCACAATGTATACAAGTAGCATCCATCTGGAGATCAAATAAATCAGACAGTAAGTTCCTCAGCCATACTGTCTCACAACTAGCTGAACAAGTTGCGACATACTCTACTTCAGCTGTACTTAGTGCCACACAGGATTGCTTCCTGCTAAACCAAGAGATCACACCTGATCCCATACTGAAGCAACATCCTGAAGTGCTCTTCCTATCGATGGTACTGCCTGCCCAATCTGAATCAACATAACCCTCCAGGTTAATCTTCTGATTTGCCTCATACTTGAGCCCATAATCAATTGTACCCCTCAGGTACCTCAGAATATGCTTTGCAGCAATCAAGTGAACATCTCTCGGATCTGTCAGAAACTGGCTCAAGGTGTTCAAGCAAAGCAAATGTCTGGTCTCGTGTTCGTCAGGTACATCAAGGACCCAATCATCTTACGATACACCGTAGCATCAACCGCTTTTGATGAAGCATCACTCAATAGCTTCAGGTTCGATGCCATAGGTGTGGTCATGGCTTTGCAGTCCATCATCCCGAACCTCTTCAGGATCTCTACTGCATACTTCCCTTGTCCGAGGGAGATTCCATCAGCATTCTGCCACACCTCCATGCCTAGAAAATAGTGCATCATACCCCAAGTCCTTCATTTCGAACTCGACAGCAAGCTTTCTCTTCGTATCAGTAATCAACCCATCCATACCTATTACAAACAAATCATCTACATACAGTAGGAGCATCACTAGGTTGCCATCTTCAACCTTATAGTAAAGGTTGGAATCTGCTTTACTTTTGGTAAAGCCCAAACTGGATAGAAAGCTGTCGATTGTGTTGAACCATGTCCTGGGTGCCTGTTTCAAACCGTACAGGGCTTTCTTCAATCTACATACATGAGACTCCCTGTCATGTGTCTCAAAACCGAGTGGCTGCTCTACATACACTTCCTCTTCCACTACACCATTCAAGAAAGCAGCCTTGACATCCATTTGGTGTATCTTCCATTTCATCACTGCAGCCAAAGCAAGTACTGATCTGATGGAAGTGTATCTGGCTACAGGTGCAAAGGTTTCTTCATAATCTATTCCTTCTTTCTATGAGAAGCAATGAGCCACGAATCTTGCTTTATATTTCTCTATGCTGCCATTTGCAGCATGCTTGATCTTGTAGATCCATTTGGAAGTTACAACCGACTTCCCTTCTGGTCTTGGGGCATCCCAAACATCATTCTTCATGATCGATTGATACTCTTCGATCATAGCATCCTTCCATTATTTCCGTTCTACCGCTTCTTTATAGTTGGAAGGTTCTTTATTGATAGAGTCACATAGTAAAGCTACATACCCGGAGCAGGATCTGGTTCTCTTTCTTTCTCTGTGATTCTCTTCTGGAGCCCCATATCTTTCCGCACCTTGGATAGCTTCTCGTACCCAAGCAGGTCTCCTCTTGTGAGGATTCTTCTCTTGAGGTGGATCTACAGGTTCTTGAGGTTCTTCAAATTCTCGATCTTCTTCTTGAGTTTCTTCGTTCATGGTTGTATCATGAATTCTGGGTGCTTCTGCTTCTTCAGGATCTTTAGTAGGTCTCTTTCTGGATTTGTTGTAAGCTGAGTCTTCGTCAAATGTTACATCCCTACTGATGTCGATCTTCTTGAATCTTGGGAAGTATATTCTGTAAGCCTTCGAGCTTTCTGAGTATCCCACAAATATACCCTTCTTTCCTGAAGGATCTAACTTTGTCCTCTTTTCTTTCGGAATGTGTATGTACACTGGACAGCCGAATATTTTGAGATGGCTGACTTCTGGTTTCTTACTGGAAAAGACTTCTTCAGGTATCTTGTTCTCGAGTACTCTGTGTGGAGTATGGTTCTGTACATACACCGTTGTTCTGGTAGCCTCTGCCCATAGATGCATGGGAAGATCTTGATCATGAAGCATTGCTCTTGCAACTTCCATGATAGTTCTATTCTTCCTTTCTGCAACCCCATTCTGTTGTGGATTATATGGAGTGGATAACTCCCTCTTAATCCCTGATTCTTTGCATAAGTCTTTGAATTCATTTGATGTGAATTCTCCGCCATTATCTGATCGAAAGGTCTTGATCTTCTTTTCTGTGTGGTTCTCGATCAAGGCTTTGAATTCCTTGAACTTGCTGAAAACTTCATCTTTGTTCTTCATGAAGTAAATCCATGTCTTCCTAGAAAAGTCATCAATAAAAGAAACATAGTATACATACCCGCTTAGTGAACTTGATGACATTGGTCCGCATACATCGGAGTGGATGATTTCCAAGATTGCTTTTGCCTTGCTCTCGCTACTTGGAAATGTCTTCTTTGTATTCTTTCCTTTCGCACACCCTTTGCAGACTCCATCATGTTTTGCTTGACTTTCTGGAAGACCTTCAACAGCGTTGCTTGCAAGTGGTAGTGCTCTGTAGTGCACATGTGCAAGCCTTCTGTGCCAAAGTTCATTTGGCTCTACTGTGTCATGGACCAAAGCTTGTTCTAGATGGCCCTTCAATTTTTATAATCCTCCTTCTTGTTCTCCAATTACTATTGCATCGTCAATAGTCTTTCCTTTTGACCACATGAGGACTTGGCCATCTACAAATGCAACCCTCATGCTTTTTGCATCCAGTGCTGATATGGAGAGAAGATTCTTCTTTAGTCCTGGTACAAACAAGACATCCTTCATTTTCATAGACTTTCCAGAGTCTAGCTTGTAGGAGGATTCACCACTACCTTTTATGGGATATTGGCAGTCATCCCCAAGTTTCACCTTATGGGGTGAATTATGTTTGGATAGTTTCTCAAAAGATTCCTTGAAACCAGTCATGTGTTTGGAAGCGCCGCTGTCAATAAGCCAATCTTTGCTTCCATGAGTGACAATTCCCATGAGAGCGGAGATCGGAACATATTCTTTTTCACTTGAAGAGTCTTCACTTTCTTGTTTTACTTTCTTCCTGGGAGGATCATCATCCTCAACAGTGTGAGCATGATGTGTTCGTTTGGAGTTTTTCTTCTTCTTGGATCCATTCTTATTCATGGGACAATTTCTAGCAAAGTGTCCTATTTCATCACATGTATAACATCTGAGTTTGGATGGATTTTTCTGATGAGAATGCTTACCTTGGTGATGATGACTTTCCCTTCTTCCTTTCTTGGAGTGTACTGTGAAAGCTTGACCTTCACTTCCCGTCTTTTCTTGAGCTTCTTCTTGAGAACATTCTTCCCACAGTCTATTGAACTTGACTAATTTCTTCCTAGCACAAATTCCTTGGATGAAAGAATCCCATGACCTAGGGAGACCATTCAAGGTTGTCATCACAATTTCTGCATTTTCCACTTCTTCATCTACTGCTTCCAGTTGTTCTTTGATCTGGGAGACCCTTGTGAAGTATGACTGGATGGTCTCCTCATTCTGGATCTTTACATTCTTCAACTGGTTCCTTAGAGTCATCTTCCGGTTGATGTTCTTCCCTTCAAACAGTTTGGTTAGGGCATCAAACATAGCTTTAGGTGCCTTGAGGGAGGACACCTGTGGTATGAGGTGATCCTTGATCGAATCAGCAATAATCCTCTTTGCCATGACCAACTTCTTCTTATGTAAGGCCTTAGCCTCATCTCCCTCTGGAACTGGAACCTCCTCATGGATGTAGGAGTTCAACTCATTTTCTTCCAGAACCAGAGAGATCCTATACTTCCAGGCTCGAAAGTTATCAGCTCCCTCAAGCTTTTCATCAAGCTTGGTACGATGAGACATCTTAACTGAGAACCTCAAATGGAAATACAAAATATTTAGATCTTACCAGGTCAAGATGTCGGATCTGGATTTGGAGCTGAAATTCTGCAGTGTTGGTTCAGGAGCAGATTAGGGTTTTGCTTTTCCGGAGTTCTGTCCAACCCAATGTTATCAAAACCCAACCGGTTTGGAAAAAAACCCTCGGTTTGACCGGTTTACAAGCTTCACCGAGTCAAATCATGCACTCAAACCGTTTTTGGCCGGTTCCATACGAAATTGGCCGGTTTCAAGGATGAACCGCCCGGTTCCGTACAAAACCACCCGGTTTTCTCCAAACCGTCCGGTTCAGAACAAAACCGGCCGGTTCTGTACAAAAACGCCAAGGACCCTCAAAAATAGCTAATTTCAAATTATTTCAATAAAATAAAAAATAGGGTCCACGTGTGAGCTGTTTAATTGACCCACGACCCTTCTAATGTTATAAAAGGAGGCCCCCACCCTCCATATCAATCACATTTAATTGTGAATGAACTTGGGCCCTCTTCCACAGCAAGAGGATGTGAACATTGATGTTGCAGTTAGAAAAGTGCCTTCAGGCCTATAGGGGAGTCAAGCCATGCTCTTGTTGAGGATGTAGATGATGACTCTAAGTCTGAGCATGAGGACTCAGATAATTATGATATATGATTAGAATCATTAGATTATAGATTCTAGAGTCTAGACTGTAGTCATATGCTTATATTTTGACTTTAGAGGCCAAATATAACCTCTTTGTTGATGTACTTTTCTTTAGTTATGTATTTGCAATCGATGTTTTTTTGGTTTTATATGCTCTTACTTGCTATATACTTGAGAAACTTGACATATTTGTTTATAATGGTTTGAATTCACATGGATGCACATGGAAATATATGTATTTTTTGAAAATATGAATGTTTTATGTATGTTTGCTCAACCGGTTTTTTGATCCGGTTTGTTTCCCGGTTTTTGTCCGGTTCCGGTCCGGTTCCGGTTCCCAAGGTCGGCCGGTTCAACCACCGGTTTGGTTCTGATAACATTGGTCCAACCAAATGCTTTGATCTTGATCTCTAAACTTTGATTTTGGGGAGGAGATCAATCCAGGCCTGGGATCACTGAAAAATTCCACTTTTGTGAAAAGCCCTAATTTCCGACGATAGTGTCAAGTCCAAAACTGAAAAACCTCAGAATTGGATTCTGCTTCAATAGAAAGATGCGCCCTAGGGAGGAGAGTTATTCCAACCTTATTTTGCTGAAAATATGTGGAGAGAGATCCACAAAGTAGGAAGCCCTAGTTCCCGCAGCTGCACAGTGTCTTCTTCTCAGGTTAACTCTAATACCATGTTAGAATTTTAACATTAAGCTAGCATTATATTAAGATTTTTAACTAAGAGAATAACAAGCACAGCAAATAAACACAAGAGACAATGAACACAGTGTTTTTCCTCGGAGAAACCATAAATGAAGAAAACCCCGCAACTTCCTCAAAGATAGAGTCAGCACCAAAAGTAAAACCCAAAACAGTAAGATGATCTCCCGACAGCAGTAACCTTCTTTCTTCCTAGCCCCAATGTCTTCTTCTTCCTCAGCTATGCGCTACAATTGAGTGTGAGTGAGTGTGTGATAAATAGAGAGGCTAGCGCTCTATTTATACTAATTCTCGACTTGACTAAACCCTACTAGGATCGACTTCACGAGTTGAGTCTAACAACCCTAGTGCCCCGGAACTGCGGGAACTTTAACCCTTGAACAATATGAGGGTTACCCACATTGACTTGACATGACTTGATTACATTATAGAAACTCCCGATCAGAACATCGGGGCATGACATGACTCAATTACATTACAGAAACATCCGGGAATAAACATTGGGGTACAATACATAAGAAATACAAGTGAATACATTCCGAAGTTACAATTACATCAACAGTTTTTATAAATATTTTGTCAATTTTGTATGGAGGAAACGCCTTGCAATAGGGTTTCCTTTTGATTTTAGGGCCTTGGACTTCTCCATTTTCTTTGATTAGGCTCACTTACCAAATCGTTGAGGTTGCTAGTTGATGCCCTAGCTTGCAAGTGCTAGAGGCAAACTCCAAGAGAGGGACACTAGCCATGATCTCTTAAAGCCCTAGCGATTGAGATGAAATCATAATTCCCTTCTCTTATCAATCTCTTTTGCTCATCCCGTATGCAGGTGAGCAACAGGTAGAGGACGGGAGGCAGAACAGAGGGCGGGCGCATGCAGGGACAACTGTCCGCCCTTCCCACACTCTACTGCATGCATAAGACATGTGCGATGGTCCTTGGAGTGATAAGACGGGAGGTGGGAGGTACGCTGAGACGATCTTGCATTATGCCAAGGATATGGCTAGCAAATCAGGCACGGTTGGTTTTGTACCGATGAGGTCCTTGTGAGCCCATATCGACTCCCCAGCCATGTCATTGAGTACTTGGCTCAATCATCAAGGGGTTCTCCAATGGAGGACGAGACGCTATATGAGGAACGAGCAGAGGGAGAGAATGGTGCTCAGTATTCTCAGGGGGGTCTGGGACAAGCATCACCGCACAGGTCTGAGGAAATCGTCGATTGGTAGACTCAAGCGCGGTCATTCCCGGAAGCGTAGGAATTTTCACAAGCAAGGCCACTTCACCGGGTTTCTCGGCTCTGTGCCAAGCATGGCGACGCCTGGGGAGGGAGGAGATGAGGTGGACTGGGAAGCTCTGTTCAACCAAGAAACTCGGGAGCACATTCGCAAGTCCATAGCAGCGATGGAGAAGGAGATTTTCGGGGAGTTTAGGCTCAGACTCGATCGCGACGTGACCATTTCCAATTATTGGAGGTTACAAATCATTCTCTATCGCTCCATGAATGAAAGAGAGAGCTTTGCGAATCTGGTCAGGATCACTGTCAATACTTTCAAAGAGGATGGGGAAAAGGGCCTGGTTCATATGAGAAGCTTGCTGCAGCTAGTGGAGCCTCCGTTCCAACAAGGAACTAAGGGCAACAACGGCGAGGAGGTTAGTAACGCCAACGAGGATGAGGCGGAGTCCGCCAGGAAGGCATAGCCTCTTCTCATGCTCTCTTCTGAACAGGTCATTTCCTGTCTATGTCTACTTTCCTATGTACGGCTTTTAGAAGAGTGAGGCTGCCATTGTTCAGAGGTTGGGCAGCTCTCACACTGTTTAGACACTCTATTTGGTCGATTCTGCATGTTTCCATTTTTTGGCTACAAGACCATGGTCCGACTCCATGTTTCAAGAGTTAGAAGTATGTATGTATTCTGTTTTGTTATAAAAAATAATAGAAAAGGGCCCTACTTACCAACAACAACAACAACAAAATCTCTTTTACCCAAATTTTCAGCATTTATTGTATTATAGTTAGCTGCATTTTTATCCATAAAAACCTAAAAATCAAAAATCCCTAGAAAAGCCCTAAAAATCCAAATAATTCAAAACTCCAAAAATAGCCATGATTTTGTTTTTCTGGTCTACCCTAAAATTTCACCTTAGTGGATTTATCCACAGGTCTTGAAGGGTGTTCTCTTTTATTGCATGAAGACCCTAAAAGTCTAGAAAAAAAATCCAAAAAATCCTAAAAGTAGAAAAATTGAAAACTCGAAAAATATTGCAAATTTGGAAAATTTGATCCAAGGAAAAGGTGTGCCCTACCTGCTTTATCCACAGATTCAGCGGGGCGTCATCATTCTTTACACTGCATAGGGAAACATGAAATTGCCATATCTCACAAACCCTAGCCTATGTTTTGTTTGTGAAGATATCTCTGACCTCACATTGACCTTCTTGACCTTCTCCCACTGAGGGCGCACCTTTCTGAGGTGTTTCTTGGTCTATGTGATATTAATTGGGATACGTAATATTGTGCCGAATTTGGGCACAATTTCCAAGAAATCGAGCAGTTGTCCAGAGTGATTCTGGCACGTTTTTTTAAGACCATACAGCAGTGTTGAGTTGGCACAGAGTTCGAGTAGGGAATTCTGGCACGTTTTTTTAAGACCATACAGCAGTGTTGAGTTGGCACAGAGTTGGATGGCACAAATTTTTAGACAGCCGTACAGCAGCATTAAATGCAGACCATACACCTACAGGCTGCAGCATTTCAAGGCTGAGTTAAGCACTGAAATCGAGGAAATGATTTGTTGTAACAGTGGGCACATTTATCCAGAATTAAATACTGATTTTGACAGTATGTAAAATGCTGAGAAGGCACAGAATTCGAGACTGTTTGGGCACAGAAAACGAGGCTGCTACAGCACTGTTTTCAGGCAGATTTGACAGTCTTCAGGGTTGAGATAAGTTGATTTATTGTGTTCAATTACTGCTGTGCATTTCTTTTCTGCGACAGAAAAATAAACTAACTCTCTCATCAGGTTTTTCCTGAGCCAAGTTTGGCTAAATTTCTGTGTTAAAATTTTATGTGTAGCTGCCTTTAATTTTCTGTCATAGAAAAGTGTGTAAAAGTTTCAAAGTATTTCATTTCCTGTTTTGTTTATGAGAAGAAATCCCTATTTTGCAGTTAAAATCATTCTTGGGGTTGGGCATTAAACCGTTACCATATGCATAGTTGAAATTGAAACCGGGTTGGGAATCCAAAAAATTTACAAAAAGTGTGCCCCCTCTTCTTTGCAATTTCAATTTGTACCCTCTCCTCTCTGCTCTTGGAAGCTCAAGAAAAATCGCCCCCTCTCAGTGAATGAGTGAATATGTTGTGTCGAACCTTTACCCCTTGCCTCTCTTTTATAACCTTTCGGTGACTTTTAGAGTTCCAAACTCGCTTTAGAAAAATCAAGTTAAATTAATTAATTTACTTTTTCACTGAAAAATAATAAAAATCACTTGCATGGATGGAGTCTGGCAATCTCATGCATGCTTCCAACACTGAAACCATGCAAAGCACTTGTCCTCAGTTACTCCAAAAATCAACAAAAATGGGTACAAGTAAGGGTACATGTTAATTTACCTGTTTCTCCAGCCATGTTCTCCATTCATCTTCAAAAAGATGAGTTGTTCATTGCTTGACCATAGTTGGAGAGAAGATGCACCAATGAGAGTGAATCTTATGAGGGTGTTTTCCCTAGTGCACTCATTGCATAAATATATGTGGAGTGTGAGTTGGCACCTGTGGGTGCATAAGAATATGTGGTGTTGCATAAAAATATGTCTAATAGGTGAGTTGGGATGAAACGACAAAATCGTTTCTTACACAAATACCCAATGCAAATAACGCATATACTCCATGAAAGGAAAAATAATATATTATATGATTGATAAGATAAAGATGATTTACAATGAGAAATGATGCTTGTATAAATATCCATGCAAGGGTTGCCTTGGTGATGAGACGCCACCTTTCATAAGGTGCCTCTTCATTTACATTTTCATTTAATTATTTAATTAATTTATCAATATTATTGATATTTATAAATGCTTATTTATTATATATTTTGTTCATTACATTGCCTTCCCCTTAGGGGAAGCTTTGTCATCAAAGCTTTATTGAAGACGAGGCTTACGTCTAATTTCTTGCTTGTAACGTCATCCTTCGATCTTTCATGTTAGTAACTCTAACACTTGACGAAACGCAACGATATGAGTTACAAATTCCCAAGAAAAAATGTCGCATCGAGTGTGATGTGGTCCATCCAAGATCTATCTTCACTGGAACTATTTGTTGATCGCTTTGTTGGATAGAACTTGTTTTCTGCTTAGTTTGTTGATTTTATGTTGTTTCTTTTCCGAAATCATAACTCCTCTGTTTATGTTCATTTTTACCCTGTCGTTGGTCAAAATGATTTTTATAATTTGGGTGTCAATAAGGAGTTTTTATTGTTTTTTTTTACTAGATTGACTTCTTGTTCCCCAACTTGAATTTGTTTTGCTAAGAGTCTGGATGCTTCCTTCAGGATTTGCTCTAATTTAATCTCTAGAGTCTAATAGCTTGTTATCATATTGAATCTTTTTTAACTTTTCTTCTTGCGACTTTTCGTCCTCTCTTAACTTCTTAATCTGTTCTAGCAATTCTTGATTAACACTTTTTAAAGAAGAATTTTCTTCATCCTTACCTGATAATTCTTTTTAAAGATTTCGATTCTCCTCTTCTAACTTTTGATTGCGTTAAACTTTATCATTTGCCTTCTTGATTTGCAGAAGTAACTTATGATTATGATCTCTTAAACGAGAGATCTCTTCTTCTTTACCTGCAATAACCTTGTCAAAATCCTTATGTATCGTCTGTGTTGATTTCTCATTCCCCTGCGACATCACCTTTAATATTTCTCTGAAGTCTTCAAATGACACGACTTCTGGTTTTGACTTCATGTTAATGTCTTGTAAGGTGATTTTCTTCTTTTTGTAGGGAAATATCATAAACTTATTTTCATCATTTAAGATAAAAGTCCCCAATGTTTCTATCAACGGTAATCCCAAAATTAGGTCACCGTCACTACTCCACAAGGATTTAACGATGAATTGTGGGACACAAGTATAATCTCCAATGTTCGGTTGTAAATTGCTTATTTCATATTTTTTCGTATTCCAAAGGTCTACTTTCACCTATATTTGACTCCGGAATCACCATCTCATTAGCAAAGTCAACACTAATATAATTCTTGCGTTCGACAGGAGCAATAGAAATAGTAATCTTTCCCTCTAATTGTTCCTTTTATTTGGATAACACTAAAGCATAAGTTTTTAAAGTGCTTAGAGATCTTCCTTGTTTTTCGCCCTGAGACTCCATTTCTTTTTTCATCACTATTTTCACCAATCTTCCTTCTAAGATGCCTTGATTATGATTTTTGTCTTATATATTTCAATACTTTATTCTTCTTCTTCTTTTCTAAATTCACTGAAACAAATAAATCGTTTTAATGACTTTCTTTGACTTGGTTAATTAATTTTTTCCTTGTTCTCTTTTTCTCTCTTTTTTGAGAAAGTAATTGAAAAAAATATTAACTATTATTAAAATAATAGTAGGCGGTTTTGGAATAGAAATAATTAATAATAATATTACTATAATATATCTTTTTCTATAATAAAAAAATTATAATAATTATTATTATTTGAAATAATAATAATAAATATTATGATCGTAAGTAATTAGGGCTTTTAAACCAATGGAGAAATGGCATGGTGGGAGGAGAGCATGCAAAGAGTGTATGGCAATGAAGAAGAGATGGGGGAGGAGCCGAAGGAATGGAGATGCAGCAGGGTATGGAAAAGCATAGAAGTGAGAGCGCGTAGGGAGTAGCACGGTGAGAGAGGTCTTGTGCAGGATGGATGATAGCAGCCGAGGCAAGACTTCAAACTGGTCCTTCTCCTCCTTGCAGATAAAACTCTCTCTCTCTCTCTCATGCGCTACACAAGTGTGTATGTGTGTTCAAATGAGGAGCGCTTCACTTCTATTTATATTCTTTCATTCACTTGACTTTTTACTCAACCAAGTCGGCCCCACTAAACTTGATTGGGCCGACTTCTCTAGGAGGACTCAAAACAACTTATTATTATATTCCAGAGGGTGCTAATGACCCGACTTACAACGGAGGGTTTTCCTCATGACTCTCTACTGACTGAATGCAATAATAATGATTCTCCCGATAGGAACATCGGGGTACAGTAAGTGAATACACTTCGAATTTTCAATAATTCAACAGAGATTGGGACAGCAGACCATGGAAGAGTATGCCAACAAGTTCGTGGAACTGTTGAGGTATGTCAAGTACATCAAAGACGAAAAGGTAAAAATCCAGCGTTTCCTGAGTGGATTGCCTCAGTCTTACAGAGACATAATTGAGTTTTATGAACCTAGAACTCTAGAAGAAGCGATAAGGAAAGCTAAGTATTGCTATGAGCAAAGCAAGGGCAAACCTGGTTATATCATAAGGCATGGAAGGACAAGAAGAATGAGAAGTCTAACCAAAGGTAGAAAGGTTTATAACCTTCTAGCTTCAAGAATCAGCAGAAGCAACCAACGCAAGCAGAGAAGCAGTCGGCCAGAGCAATGGGGAAGAAGTCAAGGGATCTGCAACAGAACAGAGAGCCTCTCCAGTGTTGGAAACGCAGAGGACCCCATCTGCATAGGTTCTATGCACTTGAGAATGAGAATGCAAGGCCAACGTATAACGTCCAAGAAGCGGAAACAGTGGGTCAAGTGGCAAGAGTCGTTCCTAGGATTGATGCAGCGTTAGAGGACCGCCAGGCAGATCACCAGTCAACTGTGGTTGAAGTTACAAGTAAGATTGTTGAGCAATCTGTATCTATTTTGATTGACCCTGGTTCTACTCATAGCTACATTTCTCCTAGAGTAGTGGAGATTTGCGCTCTTAAGAAAGTAAAGCATGGCAAATCATGGTTAGTTCAGCTAGCCACTGGAACTAAAAGAAAGGTTAGTGAAGTGGTAGAGAAAAGCCCATTGGTGATGAATGGATTGGTCACTTGTGTAGATCTGAATGTTCTACCACTAGGTTCCTATGATGTTCTTATTGGAATGGATTGGTTAGAAGCTCGTCGGGTAAAGCGTGACTGTTACAATAAGACGTTTGAATGCATGGATGGAGAAGGGAACCCAGCAGTTGTAAAAGGCATTCCGAAAGTGATTTCTGTGAGGCAGATTTCAGCAATGCAGTTGAAGAAATTTTGCAGGAAAGGTTGCCTGTTGTATGCCGCTCACATTGTGGATGCAGCAGAGAATGAAACTATTTGGTTGGAGGACTATTCCGTATTGCAAGAATTCAAGGATGTTTTCCTGATGAGGTTCCAGGGCTCCCTCCAAATAGGGTCATAGATTTCACAATTGAACTTGTGCCAGGAGCAGCACCAGTGTCAAGGGCACCCTACAGAATGAGTACACCAAAAATGCTAGAGTTGAAGATGCAGTTGCAAGAGTTATTGGAGAAGAAGTATATCAAGTCGAGTGTGTCTCCTTAGGGAGCACCAGTGCTATTTGTGAAGAAGAAAGATGGTATGCTCAAGTTGTGTATTGATTTCAGACAGCTGAACAAAGTCACGGTGAAGAACAAATATCCTTTGCCTAGAATTGATGACCTCTTTGATCAAATGAGAGGAGCAAAGGTATTTTCCAAGATTGACTTGAGGTCTGGTTACCATCAGGTGAGAATCAAGGATGAAGACATTCATTAGACAGCCTTCAGAACCAGGTATGGACATTATGAGTTTGTAGTGGTACCATTTGGTCTCACAAATGCACCAGCTACATTTATGTGCCTTATGAATAGTGTCTTAAGCAGGTATTTGGACAAGTTTGTTCTTGTTTTCCTTGATGACATTCTTGTTTATTCTAAGAATAAGGAAGAGCATGAAGAGCATCTGAGATTGACATTACAATTGCTCAGGGAGCATCAATTGTATGGAAAAAGTTGAGCAAGTGCGACTTCTATAAAGATAGAATTCAGTATTTGGGTCACATTATTTCAGAAGAGGGTATATCTGTGGACCTTGACAAGATTGAAGCTATTATGAATTGGCCTACTCCAAGAAACGTGACAGATGTAAGATCTTTTATAGGACTTGCAAGATACTACAGGAGATTCATTGAAGGATTTTCCAAGGTTGCGCATCCAGTCACTTCTTTTCAAAAGAAGGGAATAAAGTTTGAATGGACGTCGAAGTGTGAAGAAAGCTTCCAGCGGTTGAAGAATCTTCTCACAAGTGCACCAATCTTGAAGATTGCAAACCCAGAAAAAGATTTTGTGGTGCGCACCGATGCATGCGGTCAAGGACTTGGAGGAGTCCTTATACAAGACAGTCACGTGATATGTTATGAGTCAAGAATGTTGAAGGAGCTTGAGAGGAACTATGCTACTCATGATCTAGAACTTGCAGCCATAGTACATGCTCTCAAGATGTGGAGGCATTACTTGATGGGCAGAAGATTTGAGCTAAGGACAGACCATTGTGGTCTAAAGTATTTGTTTGATCAGCCTACTCTAAATGCTAGGCAAGCTAGATGGCTGGAGTTTTTATGTGAATTTGATTTTGAAATCAAGCACATAAAAAGAAAAGAGAATAATGTAGTTGATGCACTCAATAGAAAGGTGCAAGAAATGCATGTGGCATCTCTTAGTATTTGCCAGTCGGAGTTGAGGCGGCAGATTGTTAATCATGTTGCTGAAGATGAATCGTATATGCAAGTAAAAGACAAGTTGCAGCAGCAAAGCCTTGAAAAGAAGTATGAGGGATATAAATTAGAAGAAGATGGACTTCTTACTTATAAAAACAGAATTTATATTCCAAATGTAGCAGATTTGAGGAGGGTTGTTATGGATGAGATCCATCAAGCTCCATATTCTGGTCACCCGAGATATCAGAAGACAATTGCTTCAGCTAAAATGTAGTACTTTTGGCCAAGAATGAAAAAGGACATGGCTGAATATATTTCAAGGTGCATGAAATGTTAGCAGGTGAAGGTTGAGCATCAACACCTAGCAGGTTTGTTGCAGCCTTTGCCAATTCCATAATGGAAATGGGAAGTTATTTCCATGGACTTTATTACAAGATTGCCAATGACTTGGAGACAACATGATTCCATCATGGTTGTGGTGGACAAGTTGACAAAGGCAGCGCATTTTATACCGGTTAAGTCTACGCATAAGACTGATGACATTGCTAAGATACTCATGAAGGAGATTTTCAAATTGCATAGATTGCCTAAGGCAGTAGTCTCTGACAAAGATGTCAAGTTCACTTCCAATTTTTGGAAAGGATTGTTTGCAAATTTGGGTACAAAGCTAAACTTCAGCACTGCCTACCATCCTCGGACTGATGGGCAGACAGAGAGAGTTAACCAGGTGCTGGAAGACATGCTTTGCATATATGTGATGGACAAACCAGCCAAGTGGAAAGATTATTTACACTTGGAAGAGTTTGCTTATAACAATGGACAGCAAGCATCCTTGGGGATGAGTCCATATGAAGCTTTGTATGGTAGGAGGTGTAGGACACCAGTGACTTGGGATAATCCAGTGAACAGAGTTGTGCTTGGTCCAGAATTGCTCAAGGAGATTGAGCAGGAAGTTGTAAAGATCAGGCAGAATCTGAAAGCAGCCCAAGACAGACAGAAAAGCTATGCAAATAAGCATAGGGTGAACAGAGATTTCAGTATTGGGGATCATGTTTACCTCAAAGTGAGGGCAACGAAAAGTTCCTTGAAGCTTGGAAGTTGTGCCAAGATGTCGCCTAAATACTGTGGGCGGTTTGAAGTGCTTGAAAGAATAGGACCAGTTGCATATAGACTTGCATTGCCTGCTAGCACTAGGACTCGTAATGTTTTTCATGTTTCTTTGCTTAAAAAATATGTACATGATCCTAACCATGTGATAAATTGGGATGTGATTTAGGTGGAACCTGAGAGAGAGTTCCAAATCGAGCCAATGCACATCCTCGATAGGAAGGTCACAATGCTTTGGAACCAAGCCATAGGGCAAGTAAAAGTGCAATGGGAGCACTACGGTCCTAAAGAGGCGACATGGGAGCTGGAGGATGCCATGCGATTGGCACATCCATTTTTGTTCAATTCTGCGGAACACTGAGGCAATACCGGTGTAGCATTTTGTTCAAATTTTGAAAAGCACTGAGGACAGTGCTATTGAAGGGAGAGGGGAATGTAACACCCCGGTTTTGACCCTGTTGCATTCAATATATATGATGTAATTAATCATGCTGTGGAGCTAAAGGCAAAAGCCCCACCATTGATTTATCGTTTTATGTTTCGGCGATTAAAATAGATGTCGATGGTATTTTGTGTTAGCCGACACGTTATGATTTTGAACATCATGTAAATATACAAATTAATACAAAAACCCACAACCAGCTATGTCAATGCAACGAATAATGAGACGGGAGCATGATTTTTCCTAAGGATAAGGTGGGGGGGAATGTTAACCTAGAGTCTTTTGGGGAACACCATGTGGTAAGGGAAAACCATCAAAACTGTCAACTACCCATTCTTGTATTCTTCCCCAACCATTGATTTCTGCCAGAATTCTAGTTGAGTTATTGCCTAGGAATGGGAAGAGTGGGCAAGAATTCAAATTGGGCAGAGCACCCATTTTGGAAGGATGCGTTTCGACTTCATGGGCAAGAAAACGCCCAGAAAACGTATGCTTCTTCAGCAGGCAAAAACGTTTTTCATACTCCACTCACGTTTTTGGGAAAAACAGTTTGGACGTTCTGGATTGGGATCATTCAAAACCTGTGAGATCTTCTTCATGGAGCAACTAAACCTGTGACAGCAAGTGTGTGTGATAATGAAATGGATTGATCTTCTTTTATATCCTTTGAATCCCCTATAAGTGGACAAAAATTAGAAAGGTCAAAATAATAATATTTTATTCTTTTCTAATTTTGACTTTTGCCTTTAGTGGTACTAAAGGTCTTTTTGCACTTTCACTTTTGCACCTTAGTGGTACCTAAGGGTCTTTACGTATTTTTTACTTTTGCTTTAGACTTCTTCAAGTGCCCCTGTGGTCATCACATGTGGTCAACGTGGTCTTTCATCACCACTCAAAAGTACATCATCATAAACAGAGAGCATTACTAATGCTTTTATCTCACACTCTGTGTGACACCAAGATCGGGTACTAAGGTGTCTTAACCAAGGGTAGCTAAGCCTTGCAGAAGATCGCAAAGCCCATTGATCAAGGGTCAGAGTGTCACACATGCCTAGACCCGGTCTAGGGCTTATAGTGTCTTTCTAGTAACGAACCAAGTGCCTCAACCATAGGCTGCATAATTTGACACTAGGTCAAATACTTGGTAACAGACCAAGCGCCTCCATTCTCCTGGAAAATGGCATTCAGCCCGGGCTAAGTCCTGGTAACTGACCAGTGCCTCCATTCAAAGGAATGGCTACTCAGAACTAGATTGAGTCTACCAGTGCTAAATTGCTTCACATTGTGGTCCCGAACCAGATGTCACCATTCAACAAAATGGTCACTCAACTCAAAGGTTGAGGCCCCCCAGTGCAGAGATGGGTCCATATCATGGTCAAGTACCAGATATCATCATTCAACAGAATGATCACTCAACTCTAGGTTGAGTCCACACCGTGGTCCTGGACGAGGTGTCCCCATTCTCATAAGAGAATGGCTCTCGATGCTGCTCAAAAAAATCAACAAGAACAAGGAGATTAAGATAAAGCATTTAGTGATTCTCCTTATTTATGAAGATGTACTTTGAGTGGGCATGAATGAACCACGAGGACCCTTGAGATAACTTGTTTTGACTACAAAAATACTTGGAGGACCATCTAACCGTAGTCTTGGTCCATGAGACCACCAAGAGAAGGACCAAGTGGCATAAGTCAAAACACCAAGAAGATTTTTGTACAACAAAAGATTAAAAGTCCAAGGGTCAAAGATGAAAAAGAAATTAAGCCCTAATGTCAGCTCCTAATTATGTGGGACCATCTCAAATGTTTGATGGACTATAAATAAAGGACAATTGCAAATCATTTTGAGATACTCACACTTGACTGCTCCTCTATTCGCTGACTGAGGTTGACTGAGAATATTCGGTAACTGGTGTGGTTCTTTCCTTCTTCCACTTTCGCAGCTCTTAAGCTTGCCTGGAGTTTCTTTCTTCCTCATACAGTCTTGGTGGTGGAGAGGAAAGTCTGTTAGTGATCACTGCCATCAGATAGCAGCTTTCGGTGGAGGTCTAGGGCAGCAGCAGCAACGTACAGCAGCCCATGGTGGTGGTCTAGGGCAGCAGCAGTAGCCCTGGTGGAGGTCACGGCCAGCAGATAGGGCCTGCTGGTGGTCACGGTCAGAGCTCATGGTAGGCAGCAGGCTCGGTGGTAACTAGGGTTAGCAGCAACAGCTGCTACAGGATTCCGTGAAGGGCAGCAGGCTGCCACTAACCCTCGCTGAGGTGCAGTACACAGGCCATGTGGCATCCACAGCAGCCGCAAGTACACTACAGTACACGTGGCAGCAGGATAGCAGCAGTGAGCCTGTTAGGGCTTCTTTGGATTTGGGAAATTTTTTGTGTACATTCATCTCAGAATTCTGAGAGCAAATTTTTTTCTTTCATATACAAACTCAGTCATCTCATTTAGAGGATGAATTACTAATGCTTTGGAGTTTTTGTCCTTAAAAGGTTTCCCCGTGAAACATGGTTGACTACTGTACTTGTCTTACTGCTGTTAATATTTCAAGTTCTATCTTTAATACAGTCAGCAATTTTTGAAAATATCATACACATGTTAAAATTCAACATGGAATTTTAGAGGATGTTGAAATGGATGGCCTTAGATCTTTATGCTTAGCCCTCTCAAAGTATGTTTTAACTTTTGACATTCGATAATCTACTATAAGTTTGATTGGAATTAGATTTTATGGCCACCAGCCCCTGCGTTTAGAATTTTTTTGGGGGGCATAAATCTATAATTTTTTTAAGAGATCAATCCTAGCAAAAGTCAATTAGTAAAGTAGTAAAAACCAGAAGACGTTTCTTCGCCAACCTTGATTATTTTGATAAAATTGGATCCATGTTGGCGAAAACCACATCCAGATATAGAAGGAGCCTTTACCTAGGTTGATTGATTATTTTGTTAAAATTGGATCCATCTTGGTGAAAACCACATCCAGATATAGAAGGAGCCTTTACATAGGCTGAGTAAAACAAAAGAAATCAAATTTATTGAATTCAAACTCTTCCTTCGCTTCCATCTTTCTGGGCTTCCCATATTCCAAAACTTATGAGTAATTCATTTTATTTGTTGGCATTTTCTTGAGATGTAACTAGATATTCTGTTTTTTGGAGTACTCGAGCAGCGTAGCAATTTTGTAAAGGAATGAATTCAAAGATTCCTACAGAAAAATAGGGCTGGAAGGACAACGTTAGTAACTATAGTGTACGTCTGTAAATGTAACAGAATTAATGCTTAATGAATTGAATTTAAACCGAATTTTAGATTGTTTTGGGTTTGCAATGCAATCCAATCCAAAGGAAAGGGTATTGAAGAAAAAAACCTCTATAAGAGAAAAAGATGCAGATGGAGATGTCGGGTAATGGTGCTGCTGCTTATTATATACAAAAGTGCCCCCCTTGCCCTCCTTGCCCTCCTTTTTCTTTTGCTGCTTCTCCTCCTTTCGGGACGACCATAACCTTAAAGGATGGTCCACAGCTGCTTCTCTTGCAAGGCCACATGCTCCTGTTTCCAATTCTGCTCTGTAGTCACGAACTCTGAATTCCATTTCCACCCCTTGCGCTAATTCTTTCAACATGTGTATGTAAACATTACGGTATCATAACTAACACTAAATTATCCAAGGTACATTCGTATAAGGTACATTTACGCCTAACATATTCGCCTACTTATCCCTCGTTTACACCTACCAAAGGATCGAGATCATGCCGAGGTGAGATAACTGGGATGGATATTGAAGCCTTTCTGTATTTGTAATACGGTCTTATTTCCTTTTTATTGCCTTCTCTCGCGTACACCCCCCCTCCCACCTATCTCTAGTTCAATTATATTCTAACCATCCGCACCCACAACCAACGTTTTCATTTTTTATTCCTGCGTAGGCTGGGATATGCTAATTGCGCCGTGCTCTACAGCCCAGTATGGGGAGATCTTGTAACGTGATGTAACGTTTGTAACATGTCGACAAAAAATAATAGTGATAGTGAGTATTATGGGAGAGATCTTGTAACTTGATGTAACATTAGTAACGTTTGTAACATGTCCGCAAAAAAATAATAGTGATAGTGAATATTATGGGAGAGATCTTGTAACATGATGTAAAGTTTGTAACTTTTGTAACATGTTGGCAAAAAATAATAGTGATAGTGAATATTATGGGAGAGATCTTGTCACTTGATGTAAGGTTTGTAACGTTTGTAATATCGAAGTAACTAATGTAAAAAGGAGTAAATATTTTGGCAGCCTAGGATATGTAAAAAGTAGTAAAGATTTGTTCCCGATTTGTTCCCTCTCAACGCTTGATAGAGCCTAGAATTTAGATCTATGATGGTTATTCCCTAGCAAGGTATAACTAAAGGTAATTAAAAGTAGCCAAGGCAGGGATTTACTGACAATTAGCCAAGGCAGAGAGGGATTTATTAACAATTAAAGCTAACCAAAGCAAGGATCTGCTAAGAATTAAAGCTAGCCAATTTACTAAGAATTAAAGCTAACCAAGGAAGGGATATACAAATTATTCTATGGCAAGGGAGAGATTTACTGATGGAGAAATTTCATTCACTTATATTAAATTGTTTTTTATACCATTTTTTTTAAATAAGATTTTATTTTTATTAATTTATATTATAGTTTAAATGAGTTTAATGGTTAAGAAATGTGTTTTCTCCTAAAAGATAGTAGGTTTATATGTGTTTTCTTTTAAAATATTATATATTCAAATGGTTAAGAACATGTATTTCATCCTAAAAAATCATAGGTTAATGTGAAATCAAAACACTTTAACTATGAAAAGTATACTTCTTGCACAAACTAACTAAGTTTTATCAACCTTATGTTTCTCTATGTATTTAAAGGGAGAAGAGTACTTTTTTTAAGAGTTCTACATTTGTTAATTGTGTTGTTACATTTCCAAATTATTTTTATAACTATAATATGGAATAAGTTAATAAGTGGACAAATTTAACCATTTTTCTATAAAAATTTCCCCAAATCTAGTAGGAATTTTATCAAAAGTTATAGCTCCACTTAATTGATGGGAACTTTGTCCTCAAATATTTTAGTCAATTTTAAAAAGACTTAAATTCAAATTTTTAAAAAATGAGTACACTAGGGTGCAACTTTGCTTTGTTGTAAAAAAAATAGTCTTGTATCAAAGATTGAGTTTGTTCAATTATCAACTCTGTGTAATATCTCATATCCTCCTTGTGCCTTATCTCAATTCGCTTGTAAGGGTTGGTTTTCAATAACATATAAGTCTCAACATACCTTCCCCACCTCTTGTGTGGAACTTATTGTGTGGGTTGTGTGTGTGAGAAAAAATACCAGCATTGTAATAGTTGATTGGTTATGGGATGTGTATGTTTTCCTTACTCAACATTCTTCTCATCATATAAGGAACATGTTGTGTGGACTATGTGGGTGTGTGTGCGAATTTGGTTATGTCTATCTTATGGTTTTCCTTCCCATGTTCATGACAATTGTGCTTAACACTTAGATCTACTAGCCATGGGTATAAATATGTAATATTATTTTCCACTTTTTTAACTAGAATAATAACTTTATCGGTACTTCCTTAATGTTTATAGGTTTCTAGCCTATGGGTATTACTTTCAATATTTCTATTATACATAACTTTCAGCATATTGGAATTATATTCAATTTAGTTTATTTTGAGTGGTGGGTGATAATTGTTACTCTATATAACTTTAATTATTTTCATTTTAACCGTTTACACTTTCCAATTATTTATGATGGAAAGTTGAGTACCCAAGATAGAGGAGTTATCCTCTAAGTTGTTCTTCCATCATTGAGGACTGGCCTCATTATACAAAGAGATGGAGATGTGTTTCCTTATAATGGATCCTTCCAATGAAACTTACATGAATTCCCCTTTCATATACTTAGTTTATATGTAATAAATCCAGAGTAAATTGGATGCAATGTTTTGGACTATTTTATTTTTCTATTATATTGTATTGCAAAGAACTTATATAAGTTATGGCTGAAGATGCCTCTTTTTAAAAGGGGGCAAAAATATTAGCTTTGACAAATATGGTTAGAAACTGGGGAGAAATTTTAATTTAAGTGTTGTAGTGGTTAAGGGAGGCAATTATGGGAACTTTATAGGTATTAGAGCACAGTTTCAATATTGAGGCCTTTAGGCATGTTAAAGGAACAAATTCAACATGGTTTGAAGATGTTGAATTTTTTACTTTCATAGACAAAGTAAAATTGTAGCATTCCAATAAGGTTCACAATTCAAATCTCGTGGAATATACAAATATATAATGTCTCAATAAGGTTCAAGGTCCAAATCCTATGGAGTATGTAAGTTTTTAGCTCTCTTGTGATAAACAACCTTGACACCTAGAAAAAAAAGGCAATTGTAGTTTGTACATGTCGCTTATTGGGATGTCAAAGGTTCAATTCCAATCAAGATTGGTTAGAATGAAAGAATTACGAAAATTTAGTGCAATGTCAAAGTTATAAGTAATACAAAAGCTTGTTTCATTGGAGGTGCATTGAGGTTATGTTGCACAATTTTTGGGCATGGCATTTTTGGGAATATGCCTAAGAGGCCAATAAATGAGATGCTGGAATAATCCCATTACCCAAGAAAAAGTGTGAATCATCGTGACGTATCACATCTCCTTTGAAAACATTACCCAACCTATGAGGCAAGGATGCTACCTAGATTCAAAATTCTCAATATAAATTCAAACCCAATAAACTCTAAAGCTATTCAAATTTCACATGCATGTAAGTAACTAATGCAACATAAATGAACATGTATAAACTCATCTAACCAGGGGATCCATTTTGAATTCCATTCATAAGCGAATACTAAACTTAATTGCAAAGTTATAAACAAATATTTAAGAGTAGAGAGTAATCAATTACCTTTTCATAGGGATTGTGCAAGGAACTCTTTGTGTATGAGCAATCTCAATGCAGCCATAGGCTAGATGCCACTCCCAAACCAAGATATTAGACCACTAGTACAAAGGAAAGTGGCTTCAGACTAACAAGTCACTCATCAAATGCAACTGCTCTCAAGCTCAGCTAAACTATTCACAACCAAACACTATATGTAACCATTGAGCCATCAAACAACCATGGAATTATGTTCAATTTCCCACATAGAAAAAGGAAGACATCTCCCTTCTCTACTCAATAGTCCTTTGGGAATATTCTCCCTTCTAGTGTTGTAAGTGTAGGTAAGGAGAACTCATCGTGTTTTTGACCTTTTGGAATGAATTGTTAGCATTGTGAATTGGCCCTAAGGCATCTAATGAGCAACGATTAATAAGGAAAAGGGAGGTTTCCTCAACAATCCAACATCTATGCTCCTCTACAATCATCCATCCCTCTTCCCAAGTCTACAAATTTTTGTCATGTAGTTCATTTTTTCATTTCCAAGTTTGTATCTTAGTATAAAATAGGAAGTTGTAGTTTTTAGAATTTCAATGTTGCTTGAACATGAGAATGGTGAGCGTGAATGGGGGAATTAAAATTAGGATGAGAAGAGTGTGGAAGGAAACAGAGGAGGTTTCAATTCCCATGAGTATGGGTCCTCTTTCACTTCCCTATGATGATTGTACCCAACCCCAATGCTTTCATAACTATGTGAGGTAGACTTCATCACCAACCACCACATGCATTTAATGATTGACTTCTAATTCAAACATGGTGCATGAGATTTAAATAAAGCATATGATAAGAAGGTAGGAGTTAGGAAACATATGATTTTTTATCCCCCCTTGGTCCTCCTTTTCTCTTCCCCATTAGTGTACTCATATCCCCTATCATGCTCTCTTTACAGCCATCTTGGGCCTTTATATTAATTTTTGAAATAAAATTTACATCTCTATAGTATATCGTGGAAGGTATACCTCTTGGTACATAGAAATCATATTTAATGCAATTAAACACTTAACTATTCACTATTGAGCCTTGTCCTTTATCTCCACACTAGTAATCCATACAAGATACAAGATACTTGCATCACTTACACATAAGGTCATTTATTTAAGCTCACATGGCTTGACTCCCTTGGCTATAAACACTTATTTATGTATACACTACACAATGTAATCATCCAAGGGTAAAAAAGTGGTATTGCATGAATAAGTTATATTAGAATGGGACCATGAGAACAAGTATTTTGGTAATGGACTAACAAGGAAATTTGTTCGAAGATAGGGACCAAGAAATGTAGTCCTAACAAACTTTAGGAACATACTTAAGGAAAAACTACGAAGTGTTAAGACTTTGAAGAAGAAGACCCATGAGTCATATTATTGGGATAATGTTCCTAGGATAAGACACTTAAGGAAACATAACATATTTACATGAATGATGATTCCTAGAAGAAGACATGGAAACCATGCTCCTAGGGAAGGGTACCCCAAATAAAGAAACAAAATTTACGAGAATGACCATTTTGGGAACAAAAAAAGAGAAAGGATAAGACCAAAAAAATGTTTTTCCATGGTAATGGCATACAAACCTAGATTGATACGAATTTGAAATTGGGTTCCACAAATCCATTTCAAAATAATTTTACTAGGGCATGTTGTAGCTCAAAGCTACCCTACCCTTCTTACATGAAGTAGGGAGAAAAGTAATCCTAAGTCTTAGGGTATGAAGATGAAAGTTGTTGTTATGGTCACTTGGTGCCATACTAAATTATTGTGGATAGGATCAATAATTCAATTTCAATCTAGTAAAGGGGTTTTATGACCTCTACAGTGATATTAGAACATCCCACAAGTAGAGGTTATAGGCCCTCAGAGTACCAATGGTGATAGGGTGTATTGGTGATATAATTTAAGTTGGGGAGGAAAGGAACACTAAGACAACAATGAGGTTTGAATGTGGAAAAGTTGTGATCGTGGATAGCTATACCTACAAAAGCATCAATATTGTAATATTAAAGGTTATACAAGCACGTACAAGCAACATAGTCGAACCATGCCCAATTAGGAGCTTCCATTTGCATTGACAACATTGGTCCCAAGGGTTTGAAGATGCACCCAACTAAAAATAATCCTCAAAACCTATGAATATCTTGGAGATTTGAGCAATTCTCAACCTCTTATGCATAAGTAAAAAGTGGTTAAGATAATGGCACAAGGAGAAAAAGTATCAAGGTCCCATGCCACTGATATGGAAAACATGTGCCAATTACTCACAATCTTCTCTTACAAAGGCCTTTACAAGCAAGGCCCCAACCATGCATCATGAATAAACACGTGGAGGTTTGGAAACAAACACACCTATATAAGAGAATTTGGAGAGGTTACATCCTCTAACAAGGACGATGGGTGGTGGAAATGTGCATCTCTCCTTGAGAGCCTCTCTAGCAACAAGAAGAGATGCACTTGTTGTTCGATATATGTAGATTAATGGAGTGAAATCCTCATCTTGACGATATTTGACACCTATGGAAAAGAAAGATAAAATAATTGGTTGACATATGGCATTGGGTCCCACCTCAAGGAAGATTGCTTAGAAGAAAAATAATGTAGTTTTCATCAAGGGTTGTTGCCTTACAAAGGAGGCACATGGCATGATTATGTACCTCAACCCCTCTCACATCCCTTTGGATTGTGCAAAAACCAACATATCATTTTATATATGTGGCATGGATTTCCTAGATTGGCATCCCCTCCTTAGTCCCATGTCACAAGGCCTTACTCTCGTCACCATAAAATTACAAATAAGGTAGTAATAGGTGGATTCCAGGATGTGAAAGAGTAATCCATGCATAAAATATCTTAGAAGGCCCACCCCTTATTATTCAAGACAAGAAGTCCCACCCCTTGTTACTAAGGACAAGAGTCCTCAATGTGTATCATTGGCTGATATGATATTTGGCATCCATAGGAATTGCACAAATCGTTTGATCTACATTGACCAATAATGTGTAATTGACAAACGATAACAAACCTCCAATCCAATAATATCACCAAGGGAAATGCGACAAGCACACTTGGCTAAGAACTAATAAAAAGGAGGACATTCAAACCAATCCATGGGATCATAGGAATAAAGTAATATCTAGAAACAATGCTAGAAGTGCATATTCTTGTTGGGGCCCTTTGTATTTGTCAAAGAACAATATCATTGGTCCACATGAATAAGGAGATTTAGGTCAGCATTATACATTATAAAGGTTAAACTAATTGGCATGTGCATGCACAAGAAATTAAGGAAATATCATGTGTTGTGACATATATTCGGATTGTAATGCACAAGGTACCCTACCAACTAGTAAAGGTCATATCTCCTTCATTTTTCACTATCTCAAGAATTCATGGAGCATTATAAAACTAGATTCATTACAAGTCGAATTGCAAAGCGACCAACTGAGAAATGCATCTTATATTGGATCCTCTTTTCCCACATGAGCTCTTCGCCTTTGAAGCCTCAAAGTAAGTACTTTTTTTATTGGAATACATATCCTAGGGAAACCTTTTAGGTACTTCCCCTCGTTTCGAGGATGGTAACTAGGGTAAACCAGATTCTTTAGGGCTCAAGCCCAATACACCAATTTTTTCATTTAAGAGCTCAACATAACACTTGTGGGAATTGATCATGGGTGGGGAGGGTAAAAATCATTCCTCCCAACCACCCAAGCTACACCCAATTGACAAAAAAAGTACTTATAATATGATTTGTGGTATTATCTTTAATTCCATTAAGAAGTTGTATGCCTCCATTTTCTCACTTAATTATGGGAAGGAAAACAACAAGGATATCATTGATGCATGGTTTAGGGTGCATGAGCTTGTGGCTAAGAATAGCTAAGTTAGTCATTTGAGATATTCTACTAAAGAAAATCTAGAAAGTCCCCATATGGCCAAAAGTCCCAGTCTCCTAGAATCCTTGGTAAAGTTCCTTAGCCTAAGCGATCATCCCCATTGTCTACCCATTTTTTGAGTTTATCAAGATTTGTGCTCATAACTATGACCCAATTGTTCAATACATGATGTCTCACAATAATAATGTCATTGCCATTTTTGCAATAATCCCTCTGGTTATCAAGCCCATGCTTATAATACATAAGGTCAAGATCATTCTTAACTCTTATTCACATGTCAATATATGAAAAATTTATCACAATATAGCAAGATTAGGAGATTTGATCATTTCCTTTATTGAGGCTAAACCTGACCACAACTAATAATTTTGCTGCCAATATATTTAAAAGCTGGACCCAATAATTAGTCAATATATTGTACATATTTATGGGGAGGGGTATTATAGTGTGAGAATGGAACTACATTTCATTAAAAGGGAGGAGAGAGTGGAGTCTCCACTCAAATTTAGGGAAAATTTGAAAAAACCTAAGTGGGAGAGAGGAAGAAATGAGAAGAGAGATATGCCTATGGACAAATTAGGGTTTTCATATAAATTATTTATATAAGATTGCTAATTAATTATGATACTTCAATTGGGATTTCTAACAAGTACTTAGCAACAAATTAACAAAGGAAACCATACTAAATTGGGTTCCTTCCCAAATTCCTTTTGGCGTGCTAGTTAATCGAAGTGTTCAAAACAAAAACAAAAAAAGAGGATAAAATGAAATATCTCATTGAGATACACATTATTAAAAGTCTTCAAGCTTCCCAATATGAATATGGACTTGTTACATGTATCTAAGAGAGTATTACACCTCTTAAACAAACCTCCACATGTAGCTCGTTCTTCCTACCACTCCTACACCAAGGGTCAAAATCTAACATTTGAATCAATGTTTGTTGAAAAATGATTTTAACAATGTAAATTCATGAATTTGTCCTTTTTGGTATTCCCCCCTAACAAATGTCACTTAACCAACATTAACACACAAACATAAATTGTCATTGCATACATGATTAATCCATGTTAAATGTGACTAATCAAAATTGACTCTATCAATGCAATTTATGATAAGATAACATCGATTAAATGACATTTTTGGGAAAAACAAACTAAAGCAATGAGTATTTTATAATGTGGACATTTTTTACGGAGTTTTTTTCATTTTATAAGAAATAGTTGCACAAAAAGAAACCATATTTTTTTCCTAAAGAGTTAAGATTAGGTAACACAATACTACATGTAAAATTTGCTACTTTTACCACATTACTAAACTTATTATTCTCCCCATGATCATAATTTTATTCAATTAAAGTTTGTTGCGTTGAGAGGTGCTCTATAGCATAGTATGAGGGAGATCTTCTAACGTTTGTGGATGTAACGTTTGTCCATATTATGTCGGCCAAAAATAATATTGCCAAAGTATGAGAGAGATGTTGTAATGCTTGTGGAGATCTTGTAACGTTTGTCTATATTATGTTGGCTATTAATACGAAGGAGATCTTATAAG
>LPNX010591542.1:12093-196464 GCA_001517045.1 Pseudotsuga menziesii | reverse complement strand
AAATGTAGTCTTCCCTCCACTCTCTCGCGATCTCCACATTCGTCTTCCCTCCACTCTCCTGCGCAGCCCTCCCATCCTCCGCGACCTCCCTCCACAGCCCTACAAATCCTCATCTCCCTCCCTCGACCTCCTTCCTCCATGACCTCCCCTCCTCAATCCAATGGTTACGCCATAGATATCAGCGTCGTCCTTGGTTTTCTCCTACACCCAAAACGAACAATTTGACACCGAATCTCTACATTGCCCGCCATGATAATCTAGAGCCACTTTCACACAACTTTTTCCATACTCCATTGCAGACTAATTCAAAGCTTACAAACTAATTTAATCAGCTTATCCACTCAAACACACCTACTAATAAATGCAATGTTGTAAATCAAACTGCAACTCTGAAAACTCTAGGGATTCGATCCCCAGACCTCAGAAAATCACAAAACAGAACAAGGCAATACAGTAGCCTTGTTTCTCTGAAATTGCAAATTGAATTGGCTCCTACTATGGAAAAGGTAGGTGAATAGATATATAATGTGTTAATATGTGAAATGTGGTCAATAATATGTGTGTTTCCCTGCTTTCTCTGAAGGTTGCTGAACTGGACTTCAAGCTCAAACTATCCGTGAATTGCAAATTCGTAACAAACCATGGTTGGCAGGATGGAGCTTATACTTTTTTTAGAAAACATTATTCTATTCAAGTCGTGGATAACCTTTACGTGAAGACTTATCTATTTGGTCATTATTCAAAGAGATTATTTCTGACTTTGTTGTTTACTTTAATTTTGGAAAAACTTTGTTAGATTTCATTTCTAGCCATTCATATTTTGTTGACAGGGTTTAGGTTGAGCATTTTGGTTACATCCTTCAATTAACTTCATCGAGTATCTAAATTATAAGTTTTGGTTTAGCCTCATTATGAACCCAATTGGTGCTGTTAAATTTATAAGAGTTTGATTAATATCTTGTCGATTGCTTTGAGTTGGGTTGATTGTTCTCTTCAGCTTTTTCCTCGCCTAGTTTCTCGTAAAACTTGAATTATGCAGTTTGGCGAGTGGTGCTGAACATTATTTGTATACACTGTATGTTGTTTATAAGCTTTGTTCATTATTTATATACTCAATTTATATTAGATATCAGCATTAAGATTAACAAGTTATATAAACCTTCGCTAGTTGAGATGGCTTTTGATCTTCAGTGATATAGTAAAGTTCTGAGCTTCAATGGTATAGGAATAGGAACATTCACTAAAATGAAGGAATATTTTAATCTATGATAAATCAAACCTCAGTTCTTTTGTCATTAAACCGTGACGAAAACCACAGGCGTCTTGTTTTTATGGGAAGAGATTGTACCCACGCAAAAGAACGACATTAGAACATTCTACTCTTTTATTTACATGTCACAAGCATAGAGGACGATGGAATAACCTAACCCTAATCATACTTCGAATGGTATAAGAATCTTATGATGGACTCTATACATTATCGAATATCAAATCCAATCTATTTATCAAATGTAATGGTTTTGACGTTTTGATTAAAAAAAAAAAATTATATATAGAGAGAGGGGTATGTACACGATATGCATGAACAAAAATAAATATTTTATTTTTTATATATTAGCATTAGGTTGAAATTTCAAATTCCAATCTACTTATTGACTTTACTGGTTTTTAATATATGTGTGGGGATGTATATTAGATATAAATACTTTATGAAGTTTTTTTTTCAGAGGAAAAAATACCAGTCTTTGTTATTCATATGAATCAAAAGACATCTTTTACAATATCAGAAAGATGATTTCCTGTTTATATGAAGTTTATATAATACAATTAGTGGTAGAATTTCAAATCCAAATTGTTCTAGATGAATATGACAATTTTATAAAACTTAATAAAATTTTGTTAAAAACTATTTAAAGTGTATTGCTTGATGATGGGCAATTTAAGATGACCAAACATCTCTATAAGAAATTCTGGAGCAATATATATATTTATTCAAATATATATATTCAAATTCCACAATGTGCATATGTTTAAGATATATATATATATATATATATGCCAATGCATAGAATAAAAATAAAAATACAATACCTACTCTACAGATTACATGATCACTCTTATTTCCAAAAAATCATATTATTTTCTACATAATTACATGAAGCTATACGTGACATGAAGCTATAACTATGTAGTTAAATTAGCATAACAACACACTAAAGCTCAAAACCTAGGTTTCTCCATTCAGTTACCACATCATTAAACCACACATTTGTTGTAAAAGTTGGCACACTCAAGATCTATTGTATAATTGTATTATATTAAAGTATTGGTTGCAAGTAGTGAAAAATGAAGGTTACTGAGGTCGAACTTATTGGAGATTTACTATAGAGATCATCACACATTGATATGCTTCCATGAATTAAGATATATGAATAAGTTGTATGATAGCATATAATAAATAAATTAGACACATTAATTATTATAATTTATGTTAAAACAAATTATATTATAATTAATGTTATATTTTAATTAATTTATCAAAAAATAATTAAAATATAACATTAATTATAATATAAAATTTAATAAATGATTAAAGGAATTATAATTAACTGAATTATAACTATCTTAGATCCATCTTAAAGGTGGATCTACCAAGAGTCAAGAGGGATCAAATCTCTTAGGTGCAAACCCTTCCTTTACATTTCCACTCTAAAAAGGGTTTGCACCTCGAGAGATTTGATCCCTCTCGGTGCTTGGTAGAGCCACCTTTAATATGGATCTATGCTGGTAATAATACCATTTGAATTCTCTACAAATGAACTTCTTTGAATTGCATTCTTGTTTTACTAATGCATAGGTTTAATACTTTGTTGAAATAGAAAACAATGTTAAATAACCCTATATTGGGCAGTGGTGTATGCAATTGATTGAGTTATATGGAGAATTTAATCAAACAATTATTGGATCTCACCGCAAATGTCCATCTTGATTAATGCAATTATTATATTCTTGCATGCAATTGGGAAAAACCATCTTCGAATGATCTCAACTTATTGATATTGGTGATGGGAAATGCCAATGCCCTTGCATGAAATGGAAAGGCATAAAAAATAAGAATAATTAAGAGGTCAATTAATAAAAAACATTGTTTGGAGCATGGGCACCTCGAAGGCAGAACCAAATATCACTCCTTGGTAAGATAGAGGAACCATTTTAACAACAACAAAAAATTAAACATTTTAATATTTTGATACTAATTGTATTTATTTATTTGTAATTACAAAGGAAAAAGTGCCTATGCTTACAATTCTCAATGTTGCAATTTGTAATAGAGATGGTGAGGGTGATGGAAGTTTGTAACAAACATAAATAATATCGATAATCATTAGGTTAATGAAAGGTCAAGGGACACATCCCACTTCACTTGTTGACCAGTTAATGTATATAAGTGTGGCATCACAAGGTTTGTTGTAAATCATCATTCACATATCGATCAACTATTATATATACCTGCATAAGTATTATTTCAATCTCATGATAACTAAGTTTTCTTATTCCATTTGTTATTAGATCCATGGATTAATTCCTCAAAAGTATTGTGTCATACAACTTCCAATTGTTGTTTCATGCAACCATTGTCATTGCCTACAAATTTCATAAGCTTATATGTGTTAATTATATATGCCCACTACTTGAAATTCCATGCACATGCCTACTACTTGAAATTCCACACAATGCCTAGTACATGGAATGAGCACACTTTTTTTTTCTAGGTAAATCAACAACATGGCTTAAATCGATTACAATAATATATGCATTATGAACTCAACATGTCCTTACAAGAATAGAACCTAGGTGGGGATGATAACACTCCACCACACAACCACTCTTGATAAACCCAATTGATTGTGGTCTAAGAATAATATCTATACATTCAATAAGCTTAGGATTGGAGGTGTATAACAGGTACATGTATTTCCTCCCTAAAAACCATAGGTATCAAACTATCGATTTTTATTATTATAAAAAAAAATATCTTTAATGGGTAGGATGAGGTTAGCAAAAAAACACAAAGAATTATGCATCAGCTAAGGTGAAAGGTCATTGATAAGAATTAGGGTAAGTAATTGGTTTCAATTACATCCATATTTTTTACTTGTTCAGTCTTCAATTATCCCTTATTGACCTTTAATTAACCATATATTTTTTTTAAACTAAAAATCATTATAGTTTATATTTATGAGAAGGAAATCAAAATATGCATTGTCATGTCTTGGGCGGACTCAAAACCTATCTAATTTGCTAGATGCTCTAAAATGTACATATTACAACGATTTACCAACCCTAAAAAATCCTAAATTGCACAATACAAGCTTTTTGTAGTATCCAAGACCCCTACTTCCAACCAAAGAGCACTTCATAATTACATATAGTCTATGAGAGTTGCACTCTAACCCTACTTACCCATGATTACCACTATTTGAACGCTAATTACCAATAAATAACCCTTGATCACCCCTGATTAAATCCTATTATCCCTAATTGACCCTTAATTAACCTACTTACCCCTTAATGACCCTTAAATACACCAAATTGGCCCTAAATTACCCTTAAGTAACGTTTTTTCAAGTAATATATGCCAAGGAAAACCTCCAGTGCACTTCCCTTCATTATGACGATGGTACCCTGGGTAAACCCTAGATTTCTTAGGGCACAAGGTCAGGTCAACAACTCATGAATATATCATATACAATTCATTAAAAGTAAACTCACTAAGAGAAAACATATCAAAAAGTAGATTTTGAACATAGGAGGGGAAGGTAATAACTTTCCTCACAACCACTTGATCTACACCCAATTGACTCTAAGTAACCCTACTTACCCCTAATAACCCTTAATTAGTCCCTAATTATACATAATTGACCCTATTTAATCCCATAATCACCCCTAATTACCCTTAATTACCCCCTATTTACCCCTAAATACCATGAATTAACCACTAATTAACCATTTTTTACCCATTTTTTACCTCTACCCAACCTCCAAATTACCTTTAAATAACCCCAATTAACCCTTATTTACTTATTATAGACACTTAATTAGACCCTAATTAACCCTACTTTTTCTTCCAGAGAAAAAAATCCTTGTATTCGATATTTCTAAGAGCGATATCAAGATACATTTAACGTTTGTCCATGGAGGACACAATCATGTATGTACTTATATCTTCTACATATTTACTTAATCTTATTTTAGTCCTCTAGGCCTTAACCTTTCATTGTCGACAAAAGCAATAGACTTTCCAAAAATAAGAAGTACAATAATTTTTCTTTCTTTCTAGTTCTTTCAAAACATGACCTTTTCAAAAAGCACAAATAAAGAAAAGGTACTTAATATAGAGAAGTTTTAGTTTGTTCTCATGGAGTATTCTCCCATAAATCTTGTTTCAAAAAATGTCTTTCATGTAGTGTCAATGCGTATTTGGATAAATCGTATGCCAATGTGTTGTAACCTGATAAACATTTGTAAAAATAGGATCTTCAAAAAATACCATCACATCTAGAATCAACTTCATAGTTGATTCTATGACCAGGTTTTTTATTTGGATTTTCTTAATTTTCCCGATCAATATTAATTTTGTGTCTCCAAAGACCTATATGTGTTTGAATCCTTTTTCTTTTGGCACTTTCAAAAGAGTCCATAATGTATATAACTATACTTGATTGTTTATTCCTACCCCGATAACATATATAATTCTCAGTTGGAATGATGTATCAAGGAATAATATTTCCCTTGCTCGCAAATACTTGGATCCCCTTAGCAAGGTCCATCAATGTATACCCAATGCTTTTTATAGTCAATGCTAAGAATTATCATATTCCCGAGTGCTATAGCTTTAGTGGAGCTATTATGTTCTTGTATAAGAGTCTTGATCTTATGCAATGCTAGTACAATAGTAATTTCACTATTTTGAAAATTTATTTGATTTCGAGTCTGCCAACACCATAAACAAATAAACTAGGAAAAGCTTGCAAATCCTCAACTACTTTATCAGTTAGCACTCAAATAGGAACTCTACCAATGTTGCCTTACTCCACTTTTCAACAGTCACCAGATTGTGTGTAATATGATTCCAGAATTCCTTCACAAACGAGCAAGCCACAAAAAGATGAGTTACTGTTTTGTTTACTCCTTTACATAAGATACAAATGCCATAGTGAATGCATGTGGTTATCTCGAGGAAATATGACCATGAATAGGGCTCCACACAGGAAACCAATCGAGAGTGCTAATGAACGCTAACAACTACATGTTTGTCAATGAGACTCACCCCATCAAAGGCATGAATGTAGGGGTTAGTAATCACATGTATCAATTTGCATTCTCATTATAATTTTGAGCAGTGTGAGAGATAGCTTGTTTGAAGGCATCGATTCAGCCAAATAACCTTGGGTCCCATCCAACTCCAATAAAATTCAAATGAATCCATTTTATAAACTTTCCTTAAATGAATGAGGCATAACACTCTCGTTGGATTGATTGGTCCCCATTTGATTTAGATTGAAACTCTTAATCAACTAAAAAAATACCCTTAGGATTTGGTTAGGCCAACCTCAGTCATTATCGACAATCCCCAATCTCTCTTGAATGAAGATTTTCTTGTGCAACTTGTCATTCCATGCTTTAGATGTTAATGGAGATAGTCCTATTATGGGATTCAATGTAGATTTAGTTGATTCAACGTTTTGTCTTTATCAAGAATCCAATCACTAGCTGAATACATTGTTTATAATTCAACAAATCCATACATAGGGGTGATGACCATATCTCTCGTATTTTAGAGGTAGAGCATAACCCATATGTAATAGATCTTTTGATTCTCTAGATGGGACACTCTCCAATCTATCAATGTGTTGTTCATGGGCTATGGGATTATGCTCCTCTGTGAGCTTGGACTTGGACATTTCATTTTGGATGACTTCTTAGATGTCTTGCGAAGTGGAAGGGATCAATCATGTGTTTGATTAATACAAGAGGCCAGTCTATATTTTTGATAAAGGGATCCATAAAGAGAGGGCTTTGATTTAACAATGAATGTTATGGTGGTAAATTAGATATTCTTAGCTTGGTCATCTTTACTAGGGGAATGCTTGTGAGTTTATTTAACATCCACATTATTTGCATTAACAAACATCAACTTGCCTAATCAAGAGGACATGATCACGGCTTTCCAATGCAAGGTAGAAAACATGGCATGTATTTCATCCAATTGCACCATGTTGGGCATAAATGACCCTATATTGGATGCAATGCCTAGACATATGTGCTCTCAATCGATTCCTATAGCATAAGTTGAATTGAAAAATCAATGATTCATGTGATTATGCAATCCACACCTTGTATCACATTTTGCTATATTCTTCATTGTAACAAGAGCCAGAGATATCCAATGTGGAGAGTCATTTCTTTACATTAATATAATATGTATATTTGTTAATACAAGTATGTAATATATTTATTAATAGATATATGTATTAATATATATATATATATATATATACACCACATTCTCCTTTTGACAACATTCTCATTCACACACTACCAAAAACAATAGAGGAGGCCTTGACCGTTGATTCCATCATCTTGGATCCCACCTAACCATGAGTATGAGATAGAATATGACATTAAACAAAAGGAGGACCCATAATCTCAAATGATACCTCCTAAATAGATAAGAAAAATCCTATATTGTCTTTTTAAGTAGTGTTCAAGCGTGTGGTTTCATGTCCCCATCCTCTATCACCATTTTTATCACTTCATTTGATTGATATTGTGCATGTGATATGCCATTTCTCACCCTCTAAAAGACCTTGTAACATGTACATGTTGGTCCATGCATTTTGAACAATGAAACTATGAACCCATGTGTAAAATCCTATCAAAATCATGGGTTTATTTTGCACAAACAATTTTTTTCCACATCTAGAAAAACATATTTTCTACACTCTCCCCCTCTTTAATTTCACTCTATTCCTCTGATCTATAAATTTTCCCGGACATTCCATCGAAACAATTCATCACAATAGATATTCTAATATTTTTTTTAACACAAACAAGTAATTTTATTAAAATGGAAAAACTAGTATATTTTGGCGGATGCCAATCAACCGATTTACAAATTTCGAGGAGTCAAGAGACTACACCAAGGCTTACTCTGAAGAGAACTACTTATAATTGAAAATATAATTACAACTGAGAGAAGCACCATTATGGTATATGCTGAAATACGTTGGATTCCCGTCAATACTAAGAATTCCTTGAGGAAGAAGGCGTCCTTTGTTAGCCAGGGAGTCTGCAAGTTTATTAAAATCCTGAAGAATATGATAGGATTCAACACTGTCAAAATATTTCAAATTTGTCTTAATTCTTAGTAAAATTACATTCAAGAGAGAGTTGTTGAAGGTGACTGTTGTATTTAGAGTTTTCACCAGCATCTCGTAATCGCCGAAAATTAGTACTGACTTGAACCCTCTTCCTTTTGCAAGTTGAATTGCCATAAGTAAGTTGTAGCATTCAGCTTGATTGTTTGTCATCAAACCAAGACCCCAACTAAAGCTGAGATAGTTCAAACTGTCAGGGAAGGAAATGGCACCTCCAGCGCCAGATACCCTAGGGTTCCCTTTAGAAGCTCCATAAAAAAAATATTTGTTGAAACAGAGTGCATCCAAATACTTTTGAGAGAAGATTCATTTCCACGAAACTTCCAATTACAGGAACTAGCCAGTTTTGGACATTTCAATTTGATACCTGAATCTAAAGTGGCAGAGCCCATCCTCAATGGAGCCGACAAAGAAGCCGATGACCACCCTAAGGATTCAACAAACCAATTTTTAGAATTTTTTACAAGGAGCTAGATAGAGGGGACCATTTCATTGAAGAAACAATTATTTCGAATGAGCCATAGCGCCCACCATGAAAACTTTAAAATTGAGTGCAAGTGTGAATGCAATTTAGCTGAGGAAGCTTTCGAAGGACGGCTGGCATTCCAACTTAGGTAAAGGGACGAAACTGTAAACTGAACTGGGATAGAGAAATTCAAATCCTAGAGGATTAGTTCCCATACTTTTCTGGAAAATTCACATTCAACAAATAAATGATCGGTAGTTTCCAGAGCAGATTTGCACAAACAACATCGGAATGGACCATTAAAACCACGCTTAGAGAGATTATCATCGGTCAAAAGCTTTTTCTTTAATGCTAGCCACATAATTTTTTTTACCTTTGGCATACATTGAGAATCCCAAATAGAATTCCATATTGCTGGAGGGAAAATTGAACTGTGGGGAGATTGAAGAGCACTGAATCCTTTAGCTGCTGTGTACACTCCATATTTTCCACATCCCCAAGCATCTTTCTGGGAGTAATGAACAGGAGCAAGACCTGTAAGAGATAAGAGAAACATGTGTTTTTGAGAATTAAGGCAAACAGGGAGATATGGAATAGACCAACCTACCCAGTTCCTTAAGCTGTCCCAATTGCATATATCAGCCAAACAAAGAAGACCCTTATTTGTTTCCCAGTTCATTAACTCAGAAAGAGAAGAGACTGAGGAATTCTTTTCCCATTGCGTGGAATTCTAAATAATTTTTTATTAAAGAATTCAAAACCTTTTCTACAGGAATTCCAAATAGCAGTGCCAGTCAAGGTATTTGCATAGGAAAGATTTCTCAATGAGCCACCTTTGATATATTTCTTAAAACAAATCTTGCTGACTGGGTGGTTCTTATCCACAAAAAGCTGCTAGATAAGCTTGCCACTCAGCGCCAAGTTATCTAGACCAGGGTCCTTGATTTGAAGACCACCTGTTGAGAATGGCCTCTTAATTTCTTCCCATTTTACCAGGTGCAACTTGTTTAGGCTTCCATTACCTCCCGGCCACAGAAAATCCTGAAACAATTTAGCAATATGAGTAGAGATACTTTTAGGGGCTAACAACATTGAGGACTGGAAAATAGGATAAGCTGAGAGGACAGCCTTGATCAAAATCAGTTTCCTATCCTTAGTTAGCCACTGACCACCCCAAAAAGCAATTTTTGCCTTTAACTTTGCCGGAACTTCAAGCCAGAGAGAGGGAGGCGATGGTCCAAGGGTTAGAGGAAGACCCAAATACTTGATCTTTTCCCATTTATCGAAGCCAGGGAAACCCAAGAAGCCTGCTATTCATAAAATTGCCGAGGGTTCAACATTTTAACCGTAGACAACACTCTTGGCTTTGTTTATCAAAGCACCAGAGGATTGGTAGTACTTTAAAAGGGTTTCTTGAAAATCCTAGGAAATATTCATGGAGTCCCCTCCCAGGAGCAAGGAATCATCTGCAAAAAGGGTGTGGTTGATTGGATCCACTCCCCTAGATATCCTGATGCCCAGGATATAACCAGCTTCCTTATCAAAGATCAGTTTTCTATTGAGAGTTTTGACCATCAAGATATATAGGAAAGGGGACATCGGGTAGCCTTGATGAAGGCCTCTAGATTCTTTGAAGAAGTCAAAAGGTCTACAATTGACTAATGGCGCTAACCAAGGACCATTAGTACAAGGTTTAATCAGACTTACAAACTCAAAACAAAAACCAAATGAGAGCAAAACATCATAGAGAAAAGGAAGCTTAACTCTGTCAAAAACATTCTTCATGTCCAGCATAATTAACATACATTTCTCTCTCCTTTGGAAGCTTGAGTGAAGAGCTTCCTGAACCTGAATTACATTATCCACTAAGTGTTTGCCTTTCACAAATCCACCCTGGAGAGGAGAAATCAACTTGCCTAGCAACAACTTAAATCTATTGGCTAGAGGTTTGGCAAGGATCTTATAGGAAGCATTACACAATGAGATAGGATGGAATCTATCAAAGGAAGAGGGATTGACTTCCTTAGGGATGAGGACAAGGAATGTAGAATTGGTGCACCCTCCCACTTTCGCTTTTCTTTGAAAGGCAATCACCATTCGAACCAAATCTGATTTGATGATGGGCCATTAGATTTTATACAAATGAATGGAAAATCCATCCGGCCCGGGAGCCTTATCAGACTCGATAGCCCATATGACATCAACAATTTCCTGTTCAGTAAAGGGCTTCATTAAATCATAATTATCCTTAGCATTAACCAGAGAAGGAATATTTGCCAACAATTCAGAAGAAGCATCTTTATCAGTGATACCAGCATCCTGGAAAAGAAGTTGATAATGCTTGCAAGCATATTGTTTTAACTGATCTTGACCCTTAACAAAAACACCCTCTCTAATTGCAATTTCTGAGATGCGGTTTCGAGACAATTTGATCCTGCATTGTCTATGAAAATAAGCAGAATTCTTGTCACCAGCCTTAAGCCAGAGACAACGAGACTTTAACCTGAGATGCTTTGCTTCGTGTCTGAAAGATTGAGTGGTACTAGACTGTGCCAATTTCTCCAGCGCTAAACGAGAAATGGAGATGTCTATGTCTTCCATACCCAATTGGATTTTAGGTAATTCAAAAACCTGCGCAACCTTGGAGATTGTAGGAGAAGGCGAAGGAGTTTTAACCCACTATTTCAACGCAATTTTGGTATTTTTCATTTTTTTCTCCCAAAAAAAACTGGGAGATCCATCTATGTACTAGGACCAGGCTTGGGAAACCACATCAATGAACCCCACTCTATTGATCTAGAGAGTACTAAATCTGAAAGGGATTGGCCCCAACTCCTCTTCTCTTTTGAACAACAGGGAAATTAGATGATGATCAGACGTTAACTTCGACAAAATTTTGGTTGAGACAAGGGATTTCCCATCAATTAATGAACTGTTGACAAGAAATCGATCGATCCTGGCAGATATATTTGCAGCTCTTGTTCTATGGTTGGACCAAGTGTATCGCCCAGATTTTGGTTTAAGATCGTTCAAATCCCAGTTTTGAATTATCTCCTCCACCGTACCAAGCATGAAATCCCTACCTCGTAGCCCACCTTTTTTGTCTTTAGGATTTAGAGAAATGTTAAGGTTTCCTGCTAGAACTAAATTTACTAGAGAATTGACCTGTAAAAATTCTGATAACGAGTTCCAACAAGATTGTTTTTCAATATAGTTGACTGGCATGTAGAGATTGAAAAGGGATATTGAAATCTTATTGGAAGCATGAAGGAGCTCCGTGAATATCCAGTGTTGGGCGGCGAAAAAAAATTTAAATGAAATTTCTCTTCACACCATAAGGTGTCCAATCCCCCACAGGTGCCTCTAGCACTGATTGCTTTTCCAGAATTTAGCTTCCACTTACTTTTACTTAAAATAAGGAGTACCTCCTCTTCGACCTTGGTCTCTTGGAGTATGAGAATATCTTAAGGGACCATTCTCAAAATAACTTTTACAGCATCAGCCTTGAATGGGTTCCCCAGTCCCCTACAGTTCCAAGAGACTAGTTGCATTACTTGCCTATGTTAGAGGGAGTTATTACTCCCTTTGGAGGCCCGGTTCTCTTATTCCTCTCGCAAGACATTTCAATGGTGGATTGACTTCCTTGCATCTTGAGCCTCCTCTTCTTCCCGAATCTCCTTCTTAGATTTCCTACCACCCTTTTTAGAGAGCTGTTCAATGGAGTTTTCATCAGAGGAATCAGAGCTCTCAGCTAGTTTATTTCGAGCAATATCAACATAAGAAGGGGGAGAGAAATCCCCAATAGGAATTAAAGGAGGTTCTCCATCCCAAAGAGGATTCGATAGAGAAGGACCAGCTTGTTTCGGAGTGACTGTGATCCCTTCTGAATCCATCTCAATCCCGTCTAAGTGCTGAACTTCACCTTCTTCGAGGTCAGAAGAACTGAGGACAACAAAGTGATTGGAAGGACCAATATGGGTATCAGTACCCAGGGGCGTAGGAAGCTTCTCAACATTAGCCACTACTATGCCATCTTTGTTCTTCTTTCTAGGACCCAAATTGGAATTCCCTGTTTTCTGAACTAGAGTCCACTGCTCATTTTTCTCATTAGCATTTTCCTCTTCTCCTATTTTCTTACAATTCCGAGCAAAATGTCCATAACTGTGGCAGAATCTACATTTGAATGGAATTTGTTTGTAATCCAACTCCTGGGTGTGAGAGCACTCAGCGACTGTTAGATTGATTGCCTTCGGAAGTCTAGTCTCCAAGTCTACTTCCACGCAGATTCTTGCACAAGAAAATTGATATTTATGTTCAACCCTATTGATATATTTACCTAGTTTGTTCTTGATGGCTTCGAGGGAAGCTGAGTTCCAACAATGCAGAGGGAGATGTGGTAGCCTGACCCAAATAGCGACATCCAACGAAACGTCCTAAGTGGGATCAAAATCTAGGGGTCATTTATTCAAGTAAAGCCCCTGAGGACCCATGAAGTATGGACCATTCTGGAATATAATATCACGTTCCTTTGCGGAGTAAAAAACGAAAATGTAATAACCTCTTCCAACAAAATGGTTACGGATGCCATCGGAAAGTAAAGGACTCCAGTTCCTCTACACCCACCCATCAATGGCCTTAGGAGAGGGCTAGAGACCAGTAAACTGCACAATTAACCCACGTTCTACTAAATTTAAGTCCAAATGACAAGTTTTATCAACTGGGAGTTCTACAGAAAGGATGTCCACTTTCTTGACAAACTTTTGAGCAGGCCCACCTTTACTCTTGCCACTAGAAGCAATCAATTTCTTGAAAGCCTCTAGGTCTGGAGAAGGAGGTAGAGGGGGCTCCCCACAGAACATCATAACAATTCCATTAACAATGGTAGAGCAGAAGGAAACCTCCACCAGAAACACTCAATTGATCTTGATCGGAACGAACAGATCATGAACAATAAAGAATTCTTGAACTAGGAAACTCTTCCAACAAGCCGAGGCAACACACAGGTCCACAATAGCAAAGACTCGGGCCAATCATATGGATCTGGAAGGAGTCCAAAGTCCACAACAGCAAAACCATGTCAAACTCATTAGAGCCTTGATGGAGCGATCTTCACTAGTAGAACAATTCAAAACAAAATGTTTGTCTTCTCCACTTGATGGTAACTTGACTTGAGCTTCAGCTGCATGCAGACTTTGAACAAACCTTCACCCTGCTAACTTCTCCCAAGATAGAGCAAGGCACACTCCTAACCAGGTCTTCTTGGAATAACCGAGGAAAACCACTAAAACCTGACAACGATCACCTGCTCTGGGCCACACCATGCTCCAAAACTATCACACGGGAGCCAGGAAAAGGTCCAACTCCACGCCTGCAGCAAAACCAAAGGACAAAACCAACTCCACGCTAGCTGCAAACAAGAACCCAGGCAATCCCACACCAAGAAGAGGCTGATCAACCTGCAACACGCCAAATGGGCCTCCCACAGACAAGAGAAATTTGAAAAAGTTCCAATAGATATTCTGATATTATACAATACATGATTACCGAGTTTTATACTTTATATTTCAGATTTAATGTTACTCGCTTAATGGTGAAATGAATAGAAACTAACTAGGATTGAAATGAAAGAAGTAAGCAAATTACAAACCATTCACACGTTAACACAAGATATATCCTAGGAAAACCCAAAATGGGAAAAATGGCTTGTAGTGAGGCCTATGCTCTTTTCTTTTCTTATAAAAATGCAATGCAAATACAAAGAATGGGGCACCCATTATGGAGTTGCCATAGACTTTTCGGCCCATATGCTTTCTATAAGATCTTTTACTTCCATTGTTTTGCTTCAATATTCCACTCACTGACATTTTTTTCTACTATGGAACAATATAAACAGGGGCAGGGTAGGGTATTCCACTCATTGGTTTTTCTTTCTTCAAAGGGGAGGGTAGCCTATTCAACTAGTTATTATGTTGTTTATTTTTCTTTTAAAATAAAATAAAATATCCATGCACAAGCATTTACATAACATGCTTCTCATCCTAATATCTATTGACATCATCCTTTGATACATTATTGGCTCTATACTTGTAGATCCCAAACCCATTATCATTGTAGTATTAATTTCTAATCACTTTGACATAAACCAATTTTCTATTATGACAAATTTCAGTATATTTGGCCGTCATATGCTCACTACCATTAAGTTTTGTCATTGCATTTTAGGTTTATTCTAATGAGCACTAATTTTTTATTAATTAGTAAGAATTTATAAGGATCAAGATTGAAATTTAAGCTTATTCATCTCTAGTAGTTTGTCTTCAAGACCCTGAATGCATTGACATGTGCTCTTGAGTGAATATGTTAGGAACATTATCATAAAACAATTAAAACAATAAAGATTGCAAAAATAAAACACAAAATGACAGAATACAAGAGAGACACTGATATATGTGGTTCACCCGATATGGGATACAACCATGAAGAAATGACTATTTCTTCCTCTATTTAGTCCAACAATATGAAGGGATAAAACCTACAACACATATGTTGCAACCTCCTCGTCACTCTCTCACACTCTACATAGTCGTAATATAATGTCCTCGTAAAAAGAAGGATTCCCTCTAGGGAAAATAAGCACCAACATAACTTCTGTCGTCCGATATGTGACCTAATGATGAATGGTCCATATTGACTATGATATTACAATATTTTTGAAGGCATTTTTTCCAAAAGATTCTCTTCAAGAGCGCTGCCATTGAACCCTCACTAGTGGGTGGAAACATTAGTGGGATTCTCGTTTCCACTACTTTCTATTGATGGAAATCTCCCACATGTCACCCCCATATCAGAAACTGGGATGCAAACATGAATGAAACAAGACCTCAGAATACAAAAGATAATCAAGCTCCGCAACTAACAAAATCTAGATATAAACTTGTGCATCCAAACCTGATTCATTCATATCTACCTTGGAGTTCAAACACTTATTATTCTAAGAATAAATTGCTAAATTAACATAGCTTAGAGATAACTAAGGATTTTAATATTTTGGATGATAGAAGTGATAGTTGTCATTTATGTAACGTCCCCATCCATCAATCTAACCGACATAAGGGGACATTTACTAATTTTTAGCTTCTAAATTTTTACCCATAACCATAATTACGAATTCATAACATCTAAAACGTGTGTGCAGATACATAAATCATAACATACACAATGAAAATAAACTCCATCCACACACACAACACATGCATTTACAAGCATACTTATCATAGGCATAATAATAAAATCATTGCACATAATATACAAATAGAATACTAATCTTTAAATGAATAAGATCCAAGGAACTGGTTGTGTAAGAGAAATTCTCCACCCAACCATAGGCACTCTGTCCAACATATACTATTTTTGCTCAAAGGCCACCCACCAAGCTAGGATATGAGGCAAGTACAATGAAGGAAACACTACAGGCTTCTCTCTCTCAACCCACAACCCATTCTTCTCTCTATGCTTAGCCAAAAACTCATATTGATGTCTACAAGGATCTCACTAAGCCATCACATCCTTGGAACTCCTTCCAACTTCCCCACACGACAAAGGGAAGACATTTCCCTTCACTGATCCACAGTTCCCTCAGGAAATCCAACCCTTAAAGTGCTTACCAATGTGTTCAGTAAGAGTCCAACTTGTTGTATGCTATTAGAGAACATCCTGCAATAATTCATGGCTTGTAAAGGATCCAAAGTAGAAAAATTGAATGGGTACAGGTTCCTATATTTCCTAACCTTTATGCTCACCTAAAACCATCCATTTTCCCTTCAAATATGTAGCTCTGATTCTATATTTGAATTTATGGGTTAAGCATAGTATGGTAATGGTCATGAACAATAGTAAGAAGATCTGCGTAGTGTAGAAGATTGCATGAGAGAATGATAAAAAAAAGTGTTGACTCCAAGGGATATGAGCTCGCGACGATAAGATAATTGGCATAGATTCTAACCATAGAAGAAAATGAATTATGCCAACTGACATAAAGGTCACAATCCCCATGCTTCAATAACTGCATGAACTAATTTTTGCCACTGACCTTACACATACGTTCAATGATTGGGTTTAATGATCAAGATGAAGTAATTAGCTCATTCATAGCACATGGAAGGATTTGGATGAGCTCTAAGGTTAACACTTGGCAACAAAGGATTTAGTTTCCCATAGGCTCCCTTTCATGTTCTCCTCTAGTGGAATAATAGCCCCTCTGGTGCTCTTTACACAACCATCTTGGACTATTTTATTATTTTCCAACGTAATATTTACATATCTTCCAAATTGGCATGATAATCCAACCATACATTCCAAATAAAAATATATACATTGTACAATGCTAACTATTCACTAGTCAGGCCTTGGACTTGAGCTCTGCACTATGAATCCATACTAGCATATTTACATCATTTACATATTTTTTATTAAATATATTCCAAGTAAAAAATGGGGGTATTACAATCCCCTCCTTGTTGGAATAACATTGTCCTCGATGTTTGCTCAAAATCATAACAAAATGGGTATATTGCCTCTTTCATGGAATCCTACAACTCCCATGTAGCCTCATCGAGACTGAAGTGTTTCCATTGCATCTTTACTTGTCTGATGGCTCAGCTTCGAAGCAATATTACCTTCTTGTGTAGGACGCATAATGGCTTGATTTGGAACTATCCCTTAAGTTCCACTTGAATCACATCCCAATCAATCACATGGTTAGGATCATGTAGATATTTCTTAAGCAAAGAAACATGAAAACATTATGATCTCTAGTAAGAAATGCAATTCTATATGCAACTCCTTATCATTTCAAGCACTTCAAATGACCTAGAATATCCTGGTGATAACTTGCCACAACTTCCAAGATTCAAGGAACTTTTCCTTAGTCTCACTCTGAGGTAAACATGATCCCCAACATAAAAATCCCTATGCACTCTGTTCTTATCTGCATAGCTTTTATTTCTATCTTGGGTTGCCTTTAAATTCTACCTATTTTTTGCAAAGAAGTGATTGGGTGTGCAACCTTAGAGAATCCTTCGATGAACCTCCTATTATAACCAACATGACCCATAAAATATCTCATATTTGTTACATTGTTTGGAGTTGTCTAGTTAATAATGGCTTCAATCTTTTTTGGATCAACTCATATTCCTTCATGTGAAATAATGTTACCCAAATAATGAATTTTATTTTTATAGAAATCACATTTTCTTAGATTTGCGTACAACTTATGCTCCCTTATCAATTGTAAATCCATTCTCAAATGTTCCTCATGCTCCTCTTCAATCTTAGAGTAAATAAGAATGCCATCTAGAAAAACAAGAACAAACTTATCCAAATACCTGCTAAAAACACTATTCATAAGGCACATGAAAGTAGATGGAGCATTGGTGAGACTAAATGGTACCACTACAAATTTATAGTGTCCATACGTTGTTCCAAATGATGTCTTGTGAATATCTTCTTCCTTGATTCTCACCTGATGGTAACGATACCTCAAGTCAATCTTTGAAAATACCTTTTCCCCTCTCATTTTGTCAAAAATATCATCAATTTGAGGCAATGGGTACTTGTTTTTCATTGTAAATTTGTTCAACTACATATAATCAATACATAACTTGAGTGTTCCATCTTTCCTTTTCACAAATACTATGGGTCCTCACCATGAAATCACATTTGGCTGAATGTACTTCTTTTCCAACAATTCTTGTAATTACATTTTTAATTCTAATAATTTTAGTGTACTCATTCTATAAGGTGTCTTAGACACTGGTGCAACTCCTGACACAAGATCAATTGTAAAATCAATGTTCCTCTTTGGAGGAAGTCCAAAAACTTCTTAAGGAAACACATCACCAAATTTTTGCAAAACATGATGATCCCCAGACCTGGGAATTTCATTTTATGTTTTATTTAAAACATGGGATGCCTACAATTGACAACTTCTACATAACTTCTTCAGCTGCATTGCTGAAATATGCCTAACATAAACTACCTTTGGAATGCCTTTTACAACTCTTGGGTTGCCTTCCTTATCAATGCATTCAAAAGTCTTGTTGTAGCAATCAAGTTTAACTTGATGTGCTTCCAACCATTCCAATCCAATGAGAATATCATAGGAACTAAGCGGCAAAATATTCAGATTACACAAGTGAACAATCAATCCATTTATAATGGACATTTCTCCACCATTCCACTAAATTTTTTCTTAGTTCCTCTGGCTATTTACACCAACCATGGTTTACTATGCTTGGTTTTCTTAAAAGCACAAATCTAAAAAAAATTAGGATTGATATAACTGTGAGTATATCCAAGGTCAATTAAAATAGAAATACATTGCCTATCAATATTACCTTCAACCTTAATCATAGTTGATTGATGGTATGATTGGTGGTCCTCTACAGGGAAATTTTTAGGGGTGAAATTTAGCCCATGGGATATTTTTCGACCTTTCTTTCCAAAAAAAGATTCACCAATTTCCTTTTTTTTCAAAGACGATTCACCCAAATTCCATGGGATAATTTTTTTAACTCTAAAAATCGGCAAAATTGTCCAAAAACTATATAAATCCTTTGGAAATTTGAATATATTTACAAAAAACCGCCAAACATTTTATGGTTGTAAATTTAAGTATTAGTAAGATTAGCCAAGGTTTCTACACTTTGAGAAACTTATGGATCCTTAAAACTCTCCCCGGTCTTTTGGTGCAACATAGATTCTAGGGACGATCCTTGCGACTTAACCCATAGTTTCAGCCTCTTTGATGTTAAGAACTTGCTTTGCACTCCCATTTTGATGTGGACAGTTTCTAAGCGAATGGTCCTCTCTACATTTCCAACATCGAAGTGGCTCCCTTGCTTTGTCTCCAATCATCCTAGTTGGCTTTGTCACACTATGTGGTGGTTGCCTTGACTAAATTCTGAGATGAGGAGACTTAGACCCCTTCTTCCTTTGGTCAAACTTCTCATTTTTCTTGTCCTTCCATCTCTTATGGAAATCTGGATTGCGTTTGGTTTGATCATAACAATGATTGGCCTTTCTTATGGTCTCATATAGAGTTTGAAGTTCATCAAACTCAATTATGTATTTGTAGGACTAAGGAAACCCACTTAGAAAACACTGAATTTTCACTTTTTCATCCTGGATATACTTGAACTATCTTAACATCTCTAAGAGTTTATTTGCATATTCCTCCATAGTCATTTATCCCAATTTTAGCTCATGGAATTCTTTAATTTTTCCATCATAGTAGCTATCAGAGAGGCACATTTGCTTGAAGTATCTCTTGAATTGCTTCCACACAATCATCCTTTTATTGATTTTCTCCACTTGCCTAAGGTGATCCCACCATAGGGATGCTCTTCCATTCATATTGAATATAGACACCCCTTCTTCATATTTATAAAGTAGTATTGGACTTTGAAATACTTCCTCATCCCAAGAAGCCAAGCCTCAACCCTTGACTAGATTTTACCTCACCATCAAATATAGGAGGTTTGGCCTTCCCAATTTCTCCATGTAAGTTGTTCTTCGAATACCTCTTCCTCTTATTCCTATGAAATGAAAAGCTTGATCCTTCAGTGGAGTCTCTATAATCGGATGATTCACTAGAAGATATTTATGGAGTATATGTCATGTCTCTAGAAACTCTTCTTGAACTATGGGACCTCTTGTGAGAATGCCTCCTTGAGCTACTCCCACTCTTTTCCTGATTTTCTGAGTGATGTCTGGAGTGAATCTTCCTCTGAATTCCTGTCAAACTTTGAAGAATAGTTGCATTCACTTGATTCTGTTCTTCTTGAGCTCTAACAAGCCTCTCATTGTTTGCTCTAGAACTCTGTAGTTCCACCATTAGGATCCTCATGGTTCCTACAATGTTTGGTGGATTCACTTGGGTTCTTCAACCATTGGATTTTGTCTATGCATTTTCAACTTGTATATTCTCTCCCATGACATATGTCTCACCTTCATAATGGTCTTGTGCATCATCCATGATGATGATTCTCTTGGCCTAATCAAGGCCAAGGGTTTCCAAAGTGAACTATACTACATGAATATTAAAAAATGTTCATGTAAACACATTTGTTAGATTTATTACATCCGCACAAGATCAAAATAAAATTTTCATGTATCCTAGAAAATACCCATATTGACAATTTTTGTCAAATTATGGCAACATGCACTTTTATAATGAAGTTATAGAAACATATAAAGCACCATTTCAGAATCTGACTATGCACAAATTTTCCCCTTTGGATAAGTATACTCAATTTTGATTCATGAGCAAAAAATTATAGCCTTAAAAAATTGTCAAATTTGGCCAATTTTACATTGTTCCTGTAGTTGTACTTATTTTGAAACACAAACTTTTGAGACCCGTAGAATAATTGTAAGGAATTAGAAATTTTTATATTGGGAACGATATCCCATATAATTATGAGTATGCAGACACCTTCATCATTCAAATCTGATGCTCGCATCAAATTTTATGAGATTCTAGAATCACCAAATTTTAATTTTTGCACTTCTCTCAGACTCTATTTTTATTGAAAACTGTTATCTCCAAAACTAAGCGTTTTTTAGAAATTTGTCTCTAGTCAAAGTTGTTTGTCTCAATGAGTAGAAAAAATGTCAAAATCATAAAATTTGCTGGTTACTAGTTCTTAGGCCACTTTTGTCTCCTCCAAGCTTCTAGAAATCAGCGTTTTGCATGCCCAAATAGTGGATTTCGTCCTTATTTTGCATCCTAGCTTCACATATTTATAAATTTTAACTCAAGCCCCAAATTTATCTATGTTCATGGATGATGACTGCACCATAAAATTTTGGGCTCAATTGTGCCCCCATCCATCCTCAAGCTAGACACCTTCAAAATCTACTAAACTAAAATTTATTCAAAATTTTACAAAATGAGTCCATGTCCTTCAATGTAAATCCCGCAACATTCGTAAATGGTGTCAAAATGGCATAGGTCTTATCAATTTCCAAGTCGATCTACTCTGGTTATGGCCAAAATAAAATTTTGGCTCCATATTGTTTTTTAAACTTTTCTATCTTGTTGCTGACGTGGCACGATACTGGTGTGGCAGGGTGTTAACATGTCCTGACACGTGCCTATTGATGTTTTAGATGGGTCCTACATGTCACCTAGTGATGCGCCCATGTCTCCTTCCACTAGCTACTAAGTCATTACATCGCTTGGCTTTGGGCATTGATTCGTTTTCTTTTACTGGATGCGGAAATGGCTATCTGCAAAAGCAGCTTTGGAAAATTTCTTTGGAAGTCATTGTCAATAAAAAATATGACACGTGCTAAGGCGGTTTCATCGCAATGGATTTTCCGCTTGCCGTTGAGAATTGTGCATGCTACCAATGTGCTATCAACTGCAACGATTGATCTTCCTTATTGCCTAATGGTCAGATCTTCATTTTCCTATTGTTAACCATCGCATGATTTGTTGATACGTTATCAACTACAACCGTCGATCTTATATGATTCCTTATGGTAAGATATCAATTCTCCTTCAAAATCCATCACGTGTAGTCACCTGTGCGCAGGCACGATGTGGCGAGTCCACATCATCCCTCTTACTCACGTGGCTTCTTCACAACATGTCTTCTTCCCACGTGGCACAAGTGGCCCACTTAAAAATTACCAAATTTTTAAAATTTTAAAATTGTACAAATTTTTAATTTGGAAATAAGGGGTCAATGTCGGCCCCTTATCCATTACTTAACAAAACACAATATCTGCAGAAGCATTTTCTGATTTCTACCTATAAGTGTGTATTTTTGGCCCATACAACTCTGGTAGTACAACCATAATCTTTGATACCACTTTGTAAAGCCCCCCATCCATCAATTCGACCAGTGGAAGGCAACATTATTATTTAATCTTATGAATTTCACCCAAGAACCATAATTACAAATTCATAACATCTAAAATGTGTGTGGAGATACATAAATAAAAACATACACAGCGAAAATAAACTATATCCACACACACAACACATGTATTTACAAGTATATTTACCATAGGCATAAGAACAAAATCACACACACACAACACATGCCTTTACAAGCATATTTACCATAGGCATAATAATAAAATCATTGCAAATCATATACAAAGAGAATATTTATCTTTAAATGAAGAAGTTCCAAGCAATTTGCTGTGTAAGAGCGATTTTCCACCCAACCGTAGGCACTTTTTTTTTTTGATAGAGGAATCGGTAACTCGTCGCAATTGTCTGGGCCAAACCCCCAGACAAATATTATTTATGTGCTCTTGTCTAGGCACTTTTTACAAGATATATTATTTATTCTAAGAGGCCACCCCCAAGTTAGGCTATGAGGCCACCGAGGTGAAGGAAACAACTATAGGATTCTCTCTCTCAGCGCACAACCTATTATGCTCTCTATTATTATGCTCTCTATGCTTTTCCAAAATCTCATCCTAAGATCTATAGGGATCTCACTAAGTCATCACAGCCATGGCACTCCTTCCAAACACCCCACACAACACAAGGAAGTCATATCTCTTCACAACTCCACAACTCCCTCAGGAAATCCAACCCTTACAGTGATTACCAGTGCGCAGTAAGATTCCAACCTGATGTATAGTATTAGAGAACCTCCTATAACATTAATTCATGGCTTCTCAAGCATCCAAAAATAGTTGAACTCAATGGGTATAGGTTCTTAGATTTCCCAACCTCTATGCTTGTTTACAACCATCTATTTTCCCTTCAAATTTGCAACTTTATCTCTAAATTTGAATTTCTAGATTAAAAACAATTTGGCAATGGTCATGAACAATGATAGGAAGCTCTACATAGTGTAGAAGTTTGCATGAAAGAATGATCAAATGAGTGTTGAATCCAAGGGATATGAGATGCTAGTGAAAATACAACTAACACAACTTCTTACCATAGAAGAAAATGACTTCTAACAACTGGCATAGCTATAACAACCCCCATGCTTCAATAACAACATGAATCGACTTTTTCCACCAACCATACAAATTCATTCAATGATTGGGTTTAACAGTCAAGATGAAGTAGTTGTCTCATTCATAGCACATGACAGAATTTGGATGATTTCTAAGGTTAACAATTGGCAACAAGGGATTTATTTTCCCATAGGCCCCCTTTCATCTTCCCCTTTGGAGGAATCATAGCCACTTTGGTGCTCTTTACACAACCATCTTAGACCATTTTATTATTTTCTAACATTATATTTACATATGTTTCGATTTGGCATGATAATCCAACCATACGATCCAAATAAAAATATATACATCGTACAATGCTAGCCATTCACTTGTCAGGCCTTGGACGTGAGCTCCACACTAGGAATCCATACTAACATATTTACATCATTTACATATTTTTGATTAAATGCATTCCAAGTAAAAACTAGAGAAATATAAATGAATCAATAAATAATAACAATAGTAAAATAATTCACAAACATTTATGTGTATACACACATATAAACTAGTGTAATAATAATATATTATTATTATAAACTAGCATAAATGCATCGTCACTTTGAACTTATCAAGTATGGGAGAGATCAAAACTTTCGAAGTGCAAACATTTCCTTAGTTTTTTTATTATAACAAGATTATATTTTAAATGATCCTTCAAAATGTTTTATAAATCCAATATTAAAATAGATCTATATTAATTGTAATCAATAACACTGCAAATTTATATAAATATAACGTGAATATGTTAAAGATTAACCTTTACCATTTTTAGAAATATTGACATAACTCGAATCTACCAGAATATATATATATATATATATATATATATATATATATATATAGTGTCTTGCTTACCACATAATTATATGGCAAAACAAAAGACCCAGTTAATATTTTGTATATATATATATGTAATGTTAAAAATAGTACAAAAATATTAACTAGGTCTTTTGGTTTTCCATATAACCAGCGTAGATCCAAATCCTAGGCTCTATCCAATGCCTAGATGGATCAAATCTTTGGAGGTGCAAACCTCTTTTTAGGTATCCATTGATTTGATTCAAACCAAAAGACACATCTTTTTATTTAAGGTCCACATATAGTTTTATTATTATTAATATTTAATATTATTTATGGCCGACATATAATATTTTTTATTTTGTTAGGAAGGAACATTGCATCATTTCCCCACACATGGTTTTAAAACCATATGCAAGGCCCTCCTACAACCATGGGTTGTTTAGGAGGCCTTGCACATGGTCTTAAAACCATTTGCAAGGCCCTCCTAAACCATGTACAATAAAACCATGGGTTGTTTATGAGGCCTTGCACAAACCATGTGCAAGGCCTCCTAAACCATGTACAATAAAACCATGGGTTGTTTAGAATGTCATGCACATGATTTTAAAACCATGTGCAAGGCCAACATTTTTTTGCGGATATTTCAATTTTGTGCTTTTTTCTTGACCCACATATTTTTTTTTACGAATAATTAAATTTTTACTTTTTTATTGTTTTGTTAGGTAGGAAGATTACAACATCTCCCCCATATTAGATTGTTTTTGTGGCCGACATTTATTTTGGCCTATTAGAAAATTTATTTTTTATTAATAAAAATAACATTACGAAAGTGATATTATTTTTTTATTTTGTGTTACAAAATCTCTCCCATAATATTCACTATCACTATTATTTTTTTGTTGACATGTTACAAACGTTACATCACGTTACAAGATCTCTCCCATAATATTCACTATCACTATTATTTTTTGCCGACATGTTACAAACTTTACATCACGTTGCAAGATCTCTCCCATAATATTCACTATCACTCTTATTTTTTGCCGACATGTTATAAATGTTACTAACGTTACATCACGTTACAAGATCTCTCCGATAATATTCTCTATCACTATTATTTTTTGCCGACATGTTACAAACATTACATCACGTTACAAGATCTCCCCCATACTGGGCTGTAGAGCGCCTCTCGGCGCAATTATGTGGTAAGCGAGACACAATATGAGAATATTGGGCTTCAAGCTTTCATTTGACACCTTTTTGTGGGAAAAAGAATTACTGTTTAACATGCAATATTAGATTGCATGCTTTAAAATTTAAAATCATAATAAAATGCCCATCAATTATGGATGTTCATTATAAAATTCCATGGCCATAACATAAATGCTGAAATAAAACATGTACGTACCCCTATTCATTGCCATCGGATGGATTATCTTCCTCACTTTGAATGATAACATTGTTGTTCTCAAAAATATGTTTTGATCTCGGATTATGTCTTAGTACAAACCACCAATCCATGTCCTACACATTCGGGTAATTAACGCTTGATTGGATTGTTTTAGGTAAACATATGGCTCATTCTTTGCATCCCACATATTTTTAGAGTTGATACATATTATCCCACTATCACAATCTTCCTTTACATTATTTGGGTCGAAAGCATCCCACTACTTGTACCTAAAAATAATACATTGGAAAGATCAGAAGTCCATTTGCATGATCTCTTGTATCTTTCCGACATAACCTAGCTTCCTCTCTATTATGTTCTGATCATGATGGATAGCACGACCATATTGGTCAAAATTGACCTCCACTCCACAATCAAATGCAACAAATCCATCATCAGTATCCCTAGAGAAAAAATGATGTCCATATTCCCACATAGATGGGAATGAACGCACATAAAAACCCAAAGAATGGACATTGTCATATGTTTAGTAAGCCAACCCTTAATAAAAACCTAATACATGTTATAATTCAAATATGCATTATAAAATGAACATTGTACATGGAGATATTATTATAGAGTTGCTTCAACGAATCCTTATGTTTTAGTGAATCCTCTTCACCACACAGGTAATGAGAAAACACACCATATTTCTCTTTGATATGATCAACCACCCAACTATTGGGATAGATCATTGACATAATTTCTTTTAAATGATCAGGATAAGGGATGCTTATATCATTCAAATGTTATCACTGTCCCATTTCCTTCTCTTCTCTTCATACATTGCAACCCATGGTTGGATTGTCTATGTATTGTAAAACACATTTATTGATGGCATCCTTTTTGGCATTCGTTGATGTATTCATGAAACGAAAATGATTAGTATGAGATCAAATATATATTTTTAATTCCATTTTAAACATTTACTCTGTAGAAATTTGACAGAATATATATGAGTTACTCTTTATTAGGTGGTTTTTTCTGTTCCTTTGGAGTAGATCCCCTTCAATTTTGTCCTCGTCCCATTGGTCGTCCCAAACCACTCCGCTAGGTGTGTCATTGATTTGCTTGATGTATTCACTAGCATAATAGAATGACTTATATACTATTTACCCCTTTGCCATGGACCCCTCTAGTTTTGCTCTCTATTTAACAAGCCCCTTCAACTTTTCCACGTACCTCTTCAAGAAGAACATCCAACAACATGAGACCACCCGAACTAATTCAACTTCATCAAGTAGGTGAATTAGAAGATGGTCCTGTAAGTCCATGAAACTTGTGGTCAGTTCCTTCTCAAACATACAAACAATCTCGATGATCTCTTGATTCCAACGTGGAATGTTATCTTTGTCAATCTCCTTTCCCTACTTGGTCGTCCCAAACCACTCCACTAGGCGTGTCATCGATTTGCTTGATGTATTCACTAGCATAATAGAATGACTTATATACTATTTACCCCTCTGTCATGGACCCCTCTGGTTTTTCTCTCTATATAACAAGCCCCTTCAACTTTTTCATGTACCTCTTCAAGAAGAACATCCAACAACATGAGACCACCCAAACTAATTCAACCTCATAAAGTAGGTGAATTAGAAGATGGTCCTGTAAGTCCATAAAACTTGTGGTCGGTTCCTTCTCAAACATACAAACAATCTCGATGATCTCTTGATTCCAACGTGGAATGTTATCTATGCCAATCTCCTTTCATGTAATCCAACATACAAATGTATATAATTTATATATGGATCACTGTATATCCCGGGCAAAGTCACGGTTCACGCAACCATGCATGAGAAAAGGACAATGACACTACAACATAAAGACATAGGAAATTAATTGGCATAAGACTATGAGTCCATATCATATTACAAACTATACTACAAAAAAGGAAGCACACAATTGACATACATACCCTTAGAAGGTTCACATGGTCATGAGATTTCAACCTAGACAATTATTCTTCTATGAAGCGGCATTGTGGAGTCAACCTATACATTGAAGGCATCATCATGCTCAATTTAAAATCCTTTGCCAAAGAAATATTATTTTACTTCAAAATCCATGGGAAATTGCCTTCTTTAAGAGACGAAGAGGTTCTGATCCCTCCTCTACCCTTTTTTCTTGGCCAATATTTATTTTTGGTATTCAAAGAAATACTATTTCTCTTAAGAGAAAATGTGTCAGTTTTTTTGGATGATATGTGCCTCTATAAAGAAGATGAAACAAATTTTGAATATATACGTGGGATATAATAAGTTGGAAATCTTAAGATGCTCCCAATATGGAAGCTCGTAAAACACAAATTTCCTTTCCATCCCAATGAGCATTTTATCAACATAAGTTTCAGAAAATTCAGGATCATTGAACATAGGTTCTCTAGTTGAATTAAGAAAATCGACACTTTCCTTCTCATTCTCTATGTTATATGCCCTAATCCAGTGTGCGAGTGTCATTATGGAAAGTCTCAGGTTCTCTTTGGTTTACCATTGAAATAAGATGACGCTCTTCTATAAGGGTGGTCTTCTCGGAGGAACTCCCTCAAGTAATTGTACACATGATTCCGTAGATGGTTGGACCAATTAGCCTTTATTGAAGGAGCACAACAATTACCTCCATGATACCCTTTTGTTACAAGACTTGTGATGTTCTTCTATATATAACATGTTAGCACCAAAGGAGGTGGTTGCACCAAATTAATTTTGTGAAATAACATTAAGGATATAAGCAAATCAATCAACATGCTTACCAAAGAAAACATCTAATCCTAGATAATCATTCATGGTGTACTTACATATGCCATACAATGTAAAAGTCATCTCCAATGTGATTTGTCTTGATACATTGTATACATGTATCCCTTCCCATAATTTCTTGAATTCATCAATCAATGGTTGGAGTTAGACATCCATATTCTTCACTTGTCTTGTACGAGGAACTATAATATCCAACATAAGATGTTCATTCTTCACAGACAACCATGGATCGATATTGTTATTGATCACTACCACTGGCCAAACAAAATAATTGGTGTTTTGGAGGGAATACAGGTTAAATCCATCCACTTCTATGATCAATCAAAGGCTTCGTAATTAATCCTTGAATTTATGAGGCCATGCATTCTCTATGTGTTTCATGGCTATTATATTTGAAATAATCCACATAACTACCGACCCACTTCTATGCGAGTCATACCACGCTTGCAACATGGCTAAATATCTTATAGGCATGTGTCTGAATATCTTATTAGGAAGGCCATGTTCCTTACCCTATTCTTTATATCTTGTACTTGTCATGCCCACATTTAGGACAAATCTCTTTGTCTTAGTATTTTCCTATGTATAAAATACAATCATTTCAGACAAGCATGATATGATATGTACTCAACAAACAACTTTTTCAGTAGTTTCTTTGACTCTTCACAGCTTCCAAGAGGATGCTATCACTTGGAGGTTCCTTTTCTTTGAGTAACCTGCAATTAGTGGGAAATATAAACGTACATTGTCATTAAGCATGCAACAAATATTTTTCCATCATTGTTTTAGTGGGGACTTGGTGGTTTGTTACCTTAGTAGTGACTAGAAGCACACATCCGAAATACCATACATTGGTTTCAAGTTGTACAACAACATTATTGTCCCCATTTGGGTAGACCTTGATCCATTTCCAAAGAGAGGGGTGGTGGAATTGTATTTTAGGATTTCGAAGAAGGCATCAACAACATTAGCATCATTCCCAATCTCATCTTGTTGGAATGCATTTAACAACATTCCCTCCATGACATGGGTACCTTGTAATAAATCATCCATATGAACCTCTATATCATATTTTCATCCCCAACCTGTGAAGAACTAGTGTTACTATAAATGTCCTAAATAATATGCTTCCTCTCCGAGTTTTACTCATTTAGCATCCTTCTCTCGATTTGATAATGTACTTGGGTGCAACGGTGTATGGTAGATAGATTTATCATCATCAGAATCCTGGTTGCAAAAATATTGAACATAAATTGACGATATTACAAACATAATGCATTTAGTATGTTGAAACATTATACCAAATATTTTTTAGAAGCATGGACTTTTTTTCCAATAGTAAACATGCAATCAACCATTTAATAAAAAATGTGGAATTAAGTAATACATTAAATTAAATCTACTGAAAATCCAAAATACAATTACTCATTGATGGTTTTGTTACGATCCAAGGGGATGTCTAAAGGTAATCCCAATGCAGGCCATTTTTTATGAACATTTTGCAGTCTACGAAAGTTACAGTTTATTAACAACTTGTCACTAGGAGACAAACTACATTATGCATGCAGAACAACAAATTTGAATGTCTTTTTTCATAAATAACTCTTTGTCATTGGAGTGTTCCTCAAATGAACAATTTCCACTGAACATTGAGCACCTATTACTATTTATGAACCTTGCAATGTACCCACGAGTGTGTGGATGGCCATTAATATATAATAGGTTCTCCCTGTTAAAGTTTCCTAAAGCACAACCATTCATGGAAATACTATACATTGGAATGCTATGTTTTTATTTAACAATATTCAAGTAACCCGATCTACTATAAAGAGGACCACAATATGGTATACGTGTTATTGATTGTTGGGGAGGAACGAGCACTTGTGAAAAGATAAACAACCCAAGATTTGCATCATCAATTTTAAACTTTTCGATCGTGAAATTGTTACCGCAATAGGATAATTTTGTCCCAACATATGTAGGGAAGACGACCAAGCACCATATAAAGCGTGATTGTAACTTTTTTGGTATTTATTTTGCATATGGACATGAAGAGAGAAGTCATTGCCAACAATTGAACCGACCTTTGTTTGTAGTTTGACATATTTTCTTTTATCTCATACAAATTTTTGGATCTCCTTGTAGAGATGTTTTGGGTAGTATGGATTTCATATGTTTGCTCAGTAGAACTCTCGATTGACTTAGTAGAAGGAAATGTGTTGGTCAATTTAGGACAAAACATGGTTGATTTGAATTCCAATTTTTTCGAAGTATGACCATATGGAAGTGTTCATACTTGTCTTTTCTTTTACAGATTAGCACTTAATCACAAGAGCATGATCTTAGTGTGATGATAGACCGATCATAAGATCATCTATAAATAGGTTGGGTAGAAACCCAAGCCACCAATCACAAGATGAAGTTAGTTACAACTGTCCATAAAAGGTGGATCTAAAATCCAAAGTGGAAATCATCGAACAAGATGAGGGTACAATGGACCATAGGTTCCAATGTCCACCGTAAAGTCATCTTGGAGGAAAGAACAGATTATACAACATCCCCCCCTTAATTAGATATGAAATGAAAATACTAATTAACCATGGTACAACAAACACTTCTTAAAAAAGTCTAAAGCGTTGTCACCTCTATCACCAAAGTCAATGCAGACATGTAAATAGTTTGCAACACTGGTGTTCAAATGTAGTCCCAGTTGGGCAGTCGAGACAACAAATAACTCAATCCAGTGGAGTAGTTGACTAGCCATAAGTGCAAGAAGTAGGTAGCAATTAGGTACTCGCAACAAAATTGTCCCAACAAATAATCCCATCGAACATAGTTCAGTCAGTTTAATAGTTAAATTACCTCATATCAAGGTCTGCAAATCTCCCCCCATTAAACACAACCGAGGGACAATCAGATAACAATCATAGCAATTATAGCCAAAGCTCAGTCAACCACAACCATCCTAGTCGATATAATGAACAGATCAGGTTGAGCCATCGGTTGACAACTATCTTTGGTTTAGTCTCGATTGACCATCCTTCATTGAGTCATAATTGACCATTCTTATCTAGTTGAATCGTAATTGACCGTTCTTCTCTAGTTGAATCGTAATTTATCCTTCTGGTCGAGTCTCAGTTGACCATTCCAAAGCAATCAAAATCATGTGATAGGATCATTGTATGATAGTACAACCGAAGATACACATCTATATGATGTCCTCAAGCATCTGTTCATATTATTCCATGATTAATAATCAATCCAACCACAATTTATTTGAGTAGTCGACACTAGTCCATGGTTCTATCTTTCATGTCTTTTCTGCAAAGTTCTAAAAGCATAGTTGGCATCTTTCCAAGAATTTTGATTCCTATGAAAAATCATCCAATTGTTATGATGAGGATGACTAAATAGCATAAATTTCTATTACAATGGAACATGTTCTAGTTCACCGACAAGAGAAGAACAACACTACACGTCAACAACAATGTTGTTTGCAACAACAATGTTGTTTGCAACAACATTCTCAAGTTTTGGATTATCAAGGATAAGGAACTCAATAATACATTCAAAAACATGTTTCTCTTGAGTCTGAATTCCTCTAGAAACAAACAACACTTTTATATTATCAACAAAACTAGGCGTAACACCATCATATCCAAGACCATCTCTAGGTGTCTGCATCTAAGGGGCAATAGGAATAGCAATACCCTATTTATTTTTCCCAAGCCCCGCTTCGATATATCCTATTTTTATTAGAAATTGCAACCTAATACATGTAGTATGCTTCTCAAATCTAGGAGAAACAACATTAGTATCCAACACATTATGAGATGAAACAACAACATCATCAACATCTTTCTTATAATAAGTTAGTTCACAAATAAAGGTGGAATAAATTATGGGTGAGCCTTCGACTCAACAACAAAAATATTATGCTCAATAGTTGGTATCTCGATGGTCTTCTTCTCATTAGCTCACCGCTCAATATATTTCTACTCAACAATCTATAGTCTACAAACCTCATGTTTAATACTATGATTGCAATCCTACAATCCCTTGATAGCCTCATCCTTCTTAGTCAATTACAAGAACATAGCATCATAATCTTCTTTCAAAATTTGATATTCTTCAAACAATAGATTATTGTCATCTTGAAGAGGGGTAACTTCTTCACAAATCTCATCAACTGAGGCCTACAAGGGGGCAACCACATTATCTAGATGAGTATTATCTCCTTCCATTCTGAATTTTTTTATCTTCAAGGATACAATATCTTCACAAGAGAGTGATCTCACCTCATCTTCCAAGTCATCGACCAAATATGACTTATCTTCAAATTTGTCTGCCAAAATATGGAAAAAGGATTCCATGGTACTCTCTAACACATAAATATGTCGATATTTGTCATAAAACTGCTACAAAATATGAGTTTGAAAGAGGGCATCCTCATTACTAAAATTACACCAAGTTCAAATTTAATTTTCAGACTTTTGAATTCGGGCTCCAAGAAAAATTTTAAATTTTTCAAGAATCGACGGCCTGTTCTCTGGTTCATTGGAGTTTTGGTTCGCAATTTTCCTGAAGGAGGCTGTCTAGTCATCTCTGCGGTGATAAGGTGGACTCTAGTTCAACTCTCTAGTTTTTTGGAGGCCTCGACGCTGTTTGAGTTGGCTTCGGAGGGATTCCTCTCTAGAGCTTAGATATGATCGTGTTTGGACAAGCTCCTTTGAGCATTCCCTGGAGGCTTAGAGAGTGCTCTCTTATGGATGTCTATACTATCTTGGGATTGATTTTGAGGTTCTCAAGGCTGTGGCTGGATCAGGTAGCTTCTGGTAGGCAGGAGACTCTTGAGTTCTTCATCTCTATTTTTGAATCTTGCTTGAAGGTTCTTCAGTCGATGGTAGGCTCTTGAGGCCTTTCCTCTGCTCTCCTCCAGTGGTCTGGATATTGTAGAGACTGAAGGCTCGGGTTCTTTCTCTCTGTGTATGCTAGTGCTTTGCTTAGGGAGGATCATGCTGTGAAGAAGATAGAGCTTCGTTCTTGGTTCTTCCTTGACTGAGATCCTGAGCAACCCTGTTGAAGAACTCTTGGCCATTTTTTTGGATCTTGAGTAGGTCTCTGAGGTCATGGAGGAAGTCTCTCCTTCCTCTGATCTCACTACCTTCAGAAGACTCATTACTTCAGGTAGCAAAAGGAAGCTCACTCAGATTCAACAATCCTTCGTAAAAAAGTTGGATAACATCCCTTTGGTTGATCTTCCTGTTGATCAGACATGCAGATCAACTCTTAATTTAGCTGACAGGGGACTCATTGGTCAGTTTACTGGCCTCTGGCCATCTCCAAAAGCTATTGAAGGATGGGTCCAAAGGAACTGGAAACCTTTGAACTCTGAAGACATTAGCAACAAGTTATTAGGCAAGGGTTACTTTGTATTTCTTTTTGAAAATGTAGCGGATAGAGACCTAATATTTTGAAACAGACCTTATTTCATGGGTCCTCAGGGGCTTTACCTAAACAAGTGGAACCCGGACTTTGATCCGAATGAAGATGTCCCTTCTGTTGTGCCCGTTTGGGTTAGGCTGCTGCATCTTCCTCTCCATTGTTGGAATCCAGATTCCCTCAAAGCCATATGGAACACTCTTGGGAAATATATTGATCGGGATGATACAAGAGATCAATACACTTGTGCTCGAATCTGTGTTGAAGTAGACTTAGAGGTAGGGTTTCCTGAAGCAATTACCTTGAAGGTGGTAGGGTGGGAACATGTTCAAGAATTAGATTATGAACAATTTCCATTTAAGTGCGGATTCTATCATGGCTATGGGAATTTTTCCAAAACTTGTAAGAAAAAACTTGAAGAAGAAATTGTTCAAGAGAAGGGAGCTCAATGGACTCTAGTCCAAAAATCACCCAAAAATCTAGCTCTGTGAAGCAAGGAACTAAAGCCAAGGGACTAAGAGGAGAAAAGGGTTCGAGTAGCAATCCCCCCCGACAAAATCAGAAGGATAATAGATCAGCCTTGAAGGTAATTTCATCTCAGAATGATTTTGAAGTATTAAGTATCCCAGAAGATAAGGTTACCCCAATACATGTAGAGGTAGAATCCCCACAACCTGCTTTGCAAGTTGAAAGAGATCAAGTTATTTCAGTGCTTGAAGAGGGAGAGCTTCATCAACCGTCTCTGCAAGCAGTCCAAGGTCAAGCTGAATCCGCTATTGGTATTCTTGTGGATGGTAGTCCTCCTAACTATGCGGAGATAGAAAAAAAAAATTAAAACCTCGAAAAGCTCTGGTTTAGATGAAGACCCTTTCGAGAAGTCCTCTAAAAAAGGAGGTCGAAAATCGCAAAAGAATCTTTGGGAGGAAGAAGCTGAACGTCTCAAGATGCAAGGAAGTCAAGCAACTTTAGAGATGTCAATCAACAGAAATACTCGGGCCAGGCCTCCTAAAGGAGGCCCTCCTCCTTCCATCAGTAAATAATGAATTTAGTCTCTTAGAATTGCAGGGGTCTGGGGACTTCTTCAAAAGTAGAAGCTGTGAAAGATCTCGTTACTATGGCTCTCCCTGACGTTGTTATGCTCTAGGAGACAAAAAATGAATCAAGCAACCTTCTTACCATCAGCAATCAGTTTTGGAAAAAGAATGCAAGATAGGCTGTGATTGCTCATGACTCATCTGGAGGGATTGCAACATTTTGGTGTAAAGACCTTTTTTCAATGGAAAATTCCTTTGTTTCTCAGCACTGGATTTTCACCGAGCTTAGGAATTACTCAAGTAAGATAACTCTCTCTCTTTTCAATCTTTATGTTCCCGTGACTCTCTAGGAGAAAAGAGAATGCTGGGATTCCCTGGATGATTTTTTAGCAGCATGAAATCCATCTAACATTATTGTAGCTGGTGACTTAAACATCACGTTGGCCGCAAAAGAAAAAACAAGTGTAAATTGTGGGAGAGATCCTATGCTCAGAACAATGGAGCGAATCATCTCATCTTGGGATTTGATTGATTTTAAGCCTAAAAAAGGACGCTACACTTGGAGTAATAATCATATAGGCTCAGCTAATATCTCTGCCAGATTGGATAGATTTCTTCTTCATATCTCTTTTCTCAAGGAAGATAAAATTATTTCCTCTAGCATATTTCCAAAATTATCCTCGTACCATAAACCTATCTTGCTGCAATTTATAGATGATGAAGATCTCGGTCCCATTCCTTTCAAGTTCAGCCCTCTGTGGATTGACAAAGAAGGTTTCTTGGATACGGTTAGTAATGCCTGGAAAATTTCGGTATCTGGTTCTCTTAATTTCATGTGGGAAAGGAAACTAAAACACACCAAATCTGCGCTGAAGGAGTGGATAAAACTATCTCCCCATTCCCCTATCAGTGACAGAATTTTGGCTGTGACTCGTCTTGATGAGATTCAAATGACAATGGAGGATGCAGAGATCTCACCTGCCATTCTAGCTGAAGAACAAGAAGCCCAACTTAATGCATCCAAAGCCTTTAGAAAGGAAAAGGAATATTGGCGTTTGAAATCCTGGAATTTATGGTTGATTGTCGGCGATAAAAACACCTCATTTTTTCATAAGCAGTATAGAGCAAGACCGTCCCATAACCATACTTCAGAAATAACCTCTTCATCTGGTGAATCCTTCAAAGGTATCACCCATCTCAAGCAAGAAGCTGAAGCTCATTTTAAGAAATTATTTATAGAGTAGGGAGTTGTAGACTCGGAATTAACCTCAGATTTTCTTTCCAATGTTCCTAGTATGGTGAATGTAGAAGATAATGGTGAGCTTATGAAACCTTTTTCTGAGGCAGAAATTATAGTTGTTATCTAGTCTATGGCTCCAAATAAAGCCCTAGGACCTGATGGCTTTTCCATTCGTTTCTACAGAGTATGTTGGCCTGTTATCAGAAAAGATTTTTGGAGGATGTTCAAAGCATTTTTGTCTAAAGCCAAGGTTTTTTGGAAGTAATAATTCCACCTTCCTTGCTTTAATTCCCAAAGAAGTTAAACCTTCCACTTTTGACCATTTCCACCCAATTTCTTTGTGTAATGCATCTTACAAAATCTTAGCTAATCTCTTAGCTAACAGGATTAAACCCCTCCTTGGAAAATTGATCTCTCCACTGCAAGGTGGATTTGTTAAAGGTTTCCATATCCTGGATAATGTGATACAGGTTCAAGAAGCGATGCATTCCAGCTTCAATAGAAAAGAGAAGGGCATGCTTATAAACTTGACATGGCGAATGCTTTTGATAGGGTCAAGCTCTCTTTCCTTTATCAAATTCTTAATTATTTTGGATTCAGCTCTGCTTTTATTAATTTGATTAAAGCCTATACTAACAAGCCATGGATAGCACCTTTAGTGAATGGAAGACTTGCTCATTTCTTTCAAGCTTTCCGAGGTCTTCGGCAGGGCTGGCCCCTCTCGCCGTTTCTTTACATCCTAATGGATGATTCTCTGAGTAGAAAGCTAACCGTGGAAAAAAATGTTGGAACAATTCTGGGAATCAAATCCGTTAGTGCTGTGGAATCTATTAATCATTCTCTCTTTGCTGATGACACGTTGCTCTTGGGAGGGGTTCGATGAGATTGGCAAGAGTTTTCAAAGAAATTATGCAGGATTTTTGTACTGTCTCAGGTGCTCTAATCAACAACTGAAAGAGCGTTGTGTATGGATGGAATGCAGCTCCTGAAACTATTGCAAATATTTATCGGCTTCTTGGTTTTGAGGGCTTTGTCAATTGGGATAAAGTCAAGTATTTGGGCCTTCCACTATCACTAGGACAAAGCAAACCTTCTCACTGGCTGGAAATTGTCAGTAAGTTAAAAGCCAAGATTGTCTTCTGGGGTGGTTATTGGCTTACTGCGGTAGGTAAACTAGTCTTAATCAAATCCACTCTTTCATCTCTTTCAATTTATCAATATTCTCTTCTGCTGGCCCCCAAATCGATCTTGGATCAATTATCCAAATTGATAAGAGACTTTCTCTTGCAAGGAGGCAAAGGAAATCAAGGCAGATTGCATTTGGTCAACTGAAATATTGTCAAGCATCCCATTTCTGAAGGAGGGCTGCAAGTTAAAGATCCTAGGCTGGTAAATCTTGCCATGGGTGGAAAACTATTGTGGCAACTTTTCTCCATTCAAAATCATCTTGTAAGTCAATTTTTTTGGAAAAAATATCTGAATGGAGGAACTCTTCGAAATTTACCGTTGAACAATATTTCTAAAGGAACTTCAATATGGAATCTCTACAGAAAAGGTATAATAGTCTTTACCAAGCAATTATTCAAGATACCAGGACATGGCAACAATACTTTTTTATGGGAAGACAAAATCAACGGTAATCCTCCTTTATTCTCTGTCCAAGCAATTGACGAATTAAAATACTAGCTGGTAAGTAAGCATATAACGCGTCTGGCTGATATCTCCACCTGGGATCGTAAGGGTAGCTGGATAGAGTGGATATTTCCAGCCTTTCCAGATCGCAAGGTCTCTTCTTTGCACGATCGATTAAATCTGTTGATAAATATTCTGTCTGGAAATGCTCCCATACAGTCTTCCTACAGAGATGCGTGGGGTTGGGGACCTACATGCAGCTACTTGGCAATGATTGGGTATAATGCTATTCTCAGTTATCATTCTTCAACTCATAATGCCAAGTTTTGGAAACATGTTTGGCAATCCCCTAGCATACCGAAAGTAAATTTTTTTACTTGGATTCTCATGTACCAACGAGCCTTAACTAGGGAAAATTTAATAAAAAGAGGTTTTTTGGCCCTTTTCAATGTTGCTTCTATAAGCAAGCAACATAATATTCTGCTGATATTTTTGTTAACTGTGGATACACATAGAAAGTCTGGGCATTTCTTTTACTGGGCTTACCAGTCTCTATTCCTTTAAATGAAGATCCTGTAAATCTCTTTGCAAATTGGCAGAACCAGTATCCCAGAATTTCTTCTTCAAGCTGTGGATGGAGGAAATCTGGCAAGCCATCCCAAAATTATTTTGGTGGAAAATATGGATAGCCAGAAACGAATCAATCTTCAGTTGTAAATCCAAAAATCTTGAACTTGTAGCTTCTAATGCAAAGGCAATGCTCTTGGAAGTAGTGGGAAAGCACCTAGATCTCATTAACCTTAGTGCTGAAAACAAATGGATTGGATTGCCTCAGATTGATAGAACTCAGCTAAATTCTAGAAGACGCATGCTTAATTCTTTTTGGTAGATTCGAAGTTCAGAAGCAGACTTCTCGGATTGGTGGAAAAATAAGAATAAAGTTTCAATTTTCTTTGATGGTGCATCAAAAGGAAACCCGGGAAACACTAGAGCAGGTGGATTAATTTTCCTTTTGGGAGGACTGCTTCAAACCAGCTTTAGTTGGGGACTAGGACAACTCTCTAACAACCAAGCAGAATTATATGCTCTTCTAAAATCCTGTCAACTCGCCATTGAAGCTGATCATTCCAATCTTCATTTTTTTGGAGATTCTGAACTCATTATTAAAGTTTTAAATTCTGCATCTAAGTTGTTCCATCCTAGTCTGAATGTGAGTATGCACAGGTTACATTTCATCTTAATTGAGTGTATGTCGGTCTCTTCCTTTCACATTCTTCGTGAGTTGAACAAGTTGGCTGATCTAAAAGCAAACCAGGGATGCATGCTTCCCCAAGGAATGCTATCTCTGAATGATTTTCCAAGTGTTATGCATCTAATTCCCTAATCCTGAATTGAGAAGCTGCGAAGATCAAGAATTGTATATTTTTGAACTGCTGTAATTGGGTTAAATCCCATCATTATTCTTTTTCAAATAAAAAAAAAATCAATAACCAATTTGGTGAAAAAAAGAAAGAAAGAGGGCATCCTCATCTTCCAATTGGGTATGGATTGTTTCCAATTCATTTTTCAATCATTGTTTATTAGCCTGCAACTGTGCAATGACATTTTGTAAGTATTCTACTTCTTGAAAAAGTTGGTTATGAGATTCTTCTAAGGCCATTGCCTACTTCTCCCGAATCTCCTACAATCTTGGAAAATTAGAGATTCATCTTCAGAAATCATACCAATATTGGATTATTTTCGTTCGATCAAATTAAATTGATAATCTCCAAGCAAATAACATATTCCAAAATATTAGAAATTGGAAAAATAAAAAACGGATTCCAAATACTAGAATGAATCAAACTAGTCGATTGTACAAAAGTTGAATATGTGCCAATTAATAAAAAAAGGTTGTAAATAAAAACCCAATATTTGAAGGAACTTATCTCCACAAGTTTTAATCAATAACACTCATCGCACTAATCAAGAAGACGTTGATCATCGATTACTACACTTCAGACAACAATGATTGAGCTACTTTTAATCAACATTAATCAACATTAATATACAAGTCCCGAATTCTTGACCAAGATAAATTCACATTTGTTTTCAAATAATATATGTTGGGTGCAACTTCCATTGTAGGTTGACCTCAAATCCTAAACCATGAACAAGAGGGAACCACAAGTTAAAGTTAGTCAATCACAACACCAAATATCCACCTGACCAATTCTTCAATAGCTTTGTCGGTGGTAATTCATACTTAATGGAACTGTCAACCCTTTATGTTGATCATGCACCAAGAGTCATTCAACTCTCAGTTGTGATAAACTCACTCAACAATTATGTTATCTATTGACTCCTCTATCAACAAGCTCATTTGAGACCTATTATTTTCCTCACTGTCGACAAGCCTTTACTTCAAGGTTAGTATGCTGTCACTTTATGCAGTATAAATAAATCTTCCAGTGTATATCAATACATGTCCAAAATATTTCAATCCCTCATGTTTGTACTGTTCGTACTCATGACAATCGTTATGACCCAAAATAAATATGCTTGTCAATTATTCCATCGATACGATTTCGAAGCTACACAATGCACACTAGATACATGAAGCCATCTATAGTCTTTTGATTTCACACATGATCAATCGAGTTGATCAATGTAGAGACATATGATATAGTTCATAGTTCCAACTTCGGGAAGACTATGAAAGGTCCATGTCAAACGCTTCTAAACAAATTGAGCACTCTCCACCAACACAATCATGGAAACACTAGGGCATAATGCATCCAACTAAGGAATAATTCATCCAATAACCAAATGATTTACCATCGACATAATCCCCAAAACAATGAAGTTGTAGATTCAAAGTTCCATAATCAGGAATGCTAAGAGGATCCAAGAAATCATTAGAAATAACTAGATCATGGTGAATATATGCTCATGAAGAGCACAATGAATCTCTTCTTATTTTCTGCAAACTGGATCATGAACACCATCAAGCTCTAATACCATGTTGGGACACATGATTAGTCAACAAAAGACAAAAGATGACCAAGAGGGTAGAGGTGGTGTCTAAAGACACCTTAGAACTTAGGCACAAGACCATGATCTAAGTGTGATGATAGATCGACCATAAGATCATCTATAAATAAGTTCAGGTAAAAACCTAAATCGACAAACACAGGATCAAGTTAGTTACAAGTGTCCATAAAAGGTGGATCTAAAATCCAAAGTGGACATCATCTAACAAGATGAGGGGAAAATGGGCCATAGCTTCGAACATCAATGACAACAATGGGTGACCATCAACTTTGGGTAGTTGGTCATTAATATAATGGGACATTGTGACATGCATAGGGATCACCTTCAACCCTTTACATTTTGAACAACTTCATACTATTGGTGTGTCGTAAAAGAGATCTAATTCATCTTGAAGTATCATCGGTGCATGATAGTTACTAGATGATGGCATGTTATAGTTGGTGGGGTAAAGTGTCCTTCCATTTTCATCTATCATCTGTCTATGATATGTTTCTGTCAAAAACCCGAAATTTTCCGATTTTTTTTAAAGCATATAATTTTCATAATTACGGTAAACTAATTATTAAATTAGTTATATAAATTATCACATCCATTATCTGTTGTTTATGTTTAGCAATAGAACAGTTTTTTTTAGTTTACTGACTTTGTTTCTCTTTTATACTACAAGGTGAAACTGTCATGCAAAACTAGGCTTACTTAGCTTTCGAGCTAATGCAAAAAGTTTTCTTGTTCTTACAGACTACAGGTAAGAGGTTTTGGTGCTGCTTGTCGAAATTCTAAAGTCTTTAATTACAAGTTCATTGGAAAAGAAAAGCCCAGTAAGAAAATAAATGTTAAACAATTTCCAACGCGTGTTGAGGTACATTTAATAACTAGCCTTCTTTCTAGTAGAGTAATTTATGGTTCTTGATGATTACGGAACTATTCCTTATCTATTATAGTCGTGATGTATGAAAATGTCTTACTGATTCTTTCCAGAATAAGAGTACATAATTATAAAATCTTTAGTATGTTTTCATCTGTATACAATTACGTTACAAAGCAAAAGTAACTGATAAGGGTTTGTGTATTACTATTTCCCATTTTTATACTTTGAAAAAGAGTTTACAACTTTACTTCAGGCTGCTTATTAAGAAAACTATACTAATGTCGATGCATAGAGTTATGATTTACTCATCAACTGTTTTTAGGCATAACTGGAGCTTATCTTTAGTAATATATATATCTTACTGAAACAGGTTTTATCCTCCCCCTTTTATGCTTATAAACGGAACAAGTCCTTAAGGGACTAAATTTGTAATAGAATGCATCTCTTAAATCGTTATATGGCCTATCTATTTTATTATGGTGAAACTTCTAGATAAATAAAATGTGGTCTAAACTTGCTAAGTTATAAACTATGATTAAGGATATTACCTTAAGCAAGAGCTGTCACCACATAATAGTTACTACTCTCCTTTTGTATCTTTCTACCAAAAATTACTATTTTAACCAACATAGATAAGCCATGGAGGTTATTAATAACAATAGAACCAAAGTCATAATTTTTACTCTAATATCCTCCTTTAAGATCTTCCAAAAAAAATACTTTTATATTAATCCAAAAGTTGATTGAACTTAACATTTCATAAAGCATAAGATAAGGTATAAGGTGGGAATAAAAGGCTTGAGAAACGATCATGTTCAAGATCAAATTATATCTTAGTCTTTAATTTATGGTTCTATAAACTCTATAGAGGAATCGCCTCTTTTCCAAACATTAATAAGCTATGGATAATATTAATTTTCTTAGCAAGAGAAGTTATAATGATAACCCTACCATAACAATCGAGGGTTTAATCTTGTTAAGTTATATGAATATCATATATTACCAAGCATTGGTTGCAATGGTCTTCACGACCTTAATGATTGCAAGGTTAAGTGTTTGAAGTAATGATTTTATGTTCTTTTCATGCAGCGTAGGAATGATACGCTGACCTTGCAACAATGCTAAGAGTAACCTCGATGTATAAAAAGATTGGAAATCATTGCTGGGTGGAACGTCCTCCGAACTATATCAATCCACCCACCGCAAGCAAATATATTTAAAGGTAACGTGGCATTACCATGGCCATGCATTACGTGGTTAAAAAGGGCCGTAGTCAAACCCTAGCTCATTATTCCCTTCCTTCTCCTTGGCTCCTGTCACTCTACGATGGTGCTGGTGCACCCTTGCTGCACCTCTCCTCTGCAACGTTAACCTCCAGTTCGTTATCTTCTTGTGGCTTGTCCTATCCCATGCCTTGCTGTTGGTCATTCGTTGGTTGTTCTTCCCGCAGATTTTTCTCTGTCATGCTATCTCGAGCCCAAACCCTTAACTGAGATAACCTCCTTCTTCAGTGAGGATCGAAGTCTTGTACTGCTGCATTGCATTTGAGTGTTGCTGGGTTAATCTTCTTCTCCCTTCCTGTAGTGGGGTTACCTTGTCGCGTTGGTGGTTGTCTTTCTATTGTTGGTGGTCGCGCCTCCATAAAAGAACAGGTAAAAAGATACTGAATCTTTCTTCGTTTTCACTGTTTGTTTTAACTATAAAAATTATTATCCAGCTTACAAAGTTCTAACATTACAATTTTCTTTGTGGTTACAGGTCTTGGCCCTCCTTCCTGCGCGGCTTCCGGTATAAGGATTGAGCAGCAGTTACAAGTCTCGGTAAGCCTGGTTAAACCATGGCACTTTCTCTTTGTGGGGTTCCTTTGGAACTTTTAAGGGTTGGCGCGTTGAAGCCTGTAACCCTTGCGACTTCAGTTTGTCCGGTTGATTTGTTTGATGCTTGTAGTAGTTAAAGAGCCCCTTGCGTTGTGCGTGGGTGCTCAGGCTTCGGCCGAGATTGTATATGTAAATTCCCTTTTTGTGTTTAAGTGTTGTGTATTAAGTGAAAGAGACAGAAGGCAATCATGCCATGCTCTCCAATACTTGCAGAGGTCGAGGGCTTTGAAGAGCCGTTCAATCTTTTATTTATCTTGACTGTGTAAAACACGAGGCCGTGAGCCAGACTTTGAAAAAGGGTTGCGACCCCGACTTCTACTTCTGTTGTAATTTTGAACTTATAGGGTTTTCACCCTAAGTCCATCATACAAGTTATTAATACGGTTTTTGTTTTCTATACTTCTTTGTTTAAGTTACAGCACTGAAATTTATATGTTTATTTATATTATAATTATAGTATTTGAGGCTCGGCTTACTCTGTTGATTTTTAATACGGCCGTGAGTAAAGATACTGTCTTGGCTCCACAATTGTGATTTAATTGTATTTTTGGATTAATAGGGTTAAACCCTAAATTGACAGTAAGAGAAATACGTACAGCCTCTTCTTTTAAAAAAAATCATTGTTAATTTGTAATACTCTTTTGTAAACTGTGGGGTTATTAATTAAGTATTACAATATTTGTTAAGCTCGATAGTTCGAGCCTTCTACACTGTTATTTATACCCTATGTGATAATATACTTGATTTCTTTATCTGTGGTATTTTTAAAATTAAATGCTAATATATTCTGTACAATGTTTATATATTTGACTTACTTTATTTCTAAAGATAAATAGTTACGTAGAACTGTTACCCTTCAGATTGGAATGGATGGGTGTATAAAAGAAAATTACTATGTAACTGCCAGTAATTCTGGAGTACAGAATCTATATTATAATTTTGGTTTACAAGAATAAATTAAGGTATTACTGTAATTACCTGATAATGCTATCTTTATAAAGTAAATAATTGGGTAGTAACTATTATTTATTATAATAACGTTGTTACCTTAACTGAAGTACTATTACTTTCATTGTTATTTATACTTAGTTTCCTTTGTATGTATATAGGAGAATAGTAATTCGTTCTTTGTTTTATTTATACTCGTAGAATAAAATAGCCTGTTGTTATTAGGTTCTTATGCTTACTGTATTAATTACTTTGTAGAAATACTTTTTGTATTACATTACAATTTAATGTTTATAAAGAAAAGAATGTAAAAGAACTAAGCAAGTTCTACACTGTTAATAGCTTAAGTAGTATAGGTTAGCAGTTATATGTTTTTATTTAAGCCTAACTAAGTAGAATAACATATAATATTTTTCAAAAGTAATTTCTGCTATACTAAGATACTTGTAGGAATAAATAGAGATTCTAGCTAATCTTTGTTTGATTTGAATATTATACTTGCAGTAATAAAAACTGTAAAGAAGTAGGCTGTAAGCATCTTTATTCAACTTAACCCTACTCTAGTTAACTATTATACTCTTCCTTGATATTCAAATAGGCAATTAAAGTTACTACCGGTAACTATAGTATCAAGAACTGTTTTCTCTACTGGTAGATACCATTATTAGTAAACAATTCAATTTATTTCTCTGTTCTAAAGACTTGACAGTTTACTGTATGGAATAATGCTACTCCTGATACCAAAACATCTCTTCTGAAAACAACACAAAGAAACTACTCTATGATTCCATTACATACTATTTTTATTTGTAAATTCACCCCTATGCTGGAGTACGGTTTGGTCACTCCAGATGTGGAAAAACATAAGTGGGGTTGTAATTCTCATCAAGAAGATTTTTGTTACAGAATGAACTAAAAACACTTCATTACTAATCCATCTAATTTCTTATATCATAACCTACAAATCTAACATTTAATCATAAACAGATATTAAAACAAGATTAATAGATGGAAGAACCTGTTCTGGAACTGGGACAACAACAGCAATGGGAGGCTGTTCCTCCCTACCAACTCCTGGAGAGCGCTCAAACAACGACTCCTCAGGACCCCCGAGCTTGCTCTGGTATCCCTGGCTGGAACTAGGTGCAGCAATAGTCAAATATCAGTCTTCAAACTCAATATCAATCCTGAACTTATCAGTAAGTTCTCCCAGCTAACAAGCTGTAATAGACCAAGTTACTGCAACATTCCTCTCAGAACAACTTCCTTACTGTTTTTCCCTTTTTCCCCAATGAATTTCCTGAATAGTATTCCCTTGAATGATTCTTCTCTGGAAAATATCTGAGCAACCTCAGCTCTATTCATTGGGTACTTTTAAAATATTTGCCTAGGTCTTTTTGGGTTAGTTGTCATTTACTGAGCCACCTGCTCTGATCCCACTTCTTGGGGGAATCCCACTTCTTGGGGGATCATGACCCCAAATGTAGGGATGTTACCACCTACAACATAGGAAGTGTTTGAGGATGCTGCCACCTGTCTTTTGCCCTCCACCGAGTTCCTTCCACCAGTTTGACCAGTAACCTCTTATTAACAGCTCTCCCAATGCTGTTGTCTCCACTTTTTATTTATTAATAATAAAATATTCAGAATTACATTCCACTTCTTTTGACTCTGCTGAGTCATCAGTTCCTACTTTACATTAAATTTAACATAATGTCTTAGGAAATGTAATTAAAATAATTAACATTATTTTACAAAATTGGGGTATGTGACAGTTTCTCTAGATAAGACCTTGCAACTTTTTTGGGTGGTGGAATATCATGTTCATCCAAACTTGATCCTACAAAAGCCAATGCACAATTTTTCAAATGCATGTGAAAGCACTGTCCTTATCATATATTTTTTTCAAAAGCACTTTCGCATTTCATGTTGGGCATTTTCAGAAATGTCACTCTAGTGCATTTATATTTCGACAATGTACTGTTTAGATTTGTTTTATTTATAAAAAAAATAAATACCTTTATCAGCGTGTATTTTTTTTTTTTAACAGAAACTATGAACATAGATATATAAAAGGGGGCTACGCACAGCCATGCGTTACAGAGATAGTAGTTTCATCAGAGAATATACATCAAAAAGGCTGTCAAAGAAAACCAGCCATGGGATTGTCCAAAATACCCTGCAAACTGACTGTTCAAAGATTTTAAAACTGCTAAAGGGGTAAACCCTGACGAACTGAAAACATATAAGGAGGCAAAAAAACATTTAACATAACTTAAAGGAAACAGATTACTACATATTCCTATTGTTTCTCGGCTGGACTACTGACTCCTCTTCCATGGGGAGGGCCGCTTCAGCAACTTCGCCATTGATTTCGCCATTCACCCGGCTGGACTGGTGCATTTCAATGAATCTCTACAGATCCTCTTGAATTCTGTCCATTTTCCCATGCATTACCCGGAGGCTGCTCTCATTATCGTCAATGCGGGCATCATTGTTGCTCACTTGCTGGGAGGTGTGGCTTACTGTGTCAGACATCCTTTTTATCTCCTCACTCATTTCTTTGGTGTCCACAACGTTAATGGCTAGGAGCTCATAAAGCCGGCGGAGGTTCTTCTTAATGTCCATCCAATCGCCTCCGTGAGCCATACCTTTAACCCCAGGCGAGATGGATAGACCAGCAAACAAATTGGTAGGCACGTTGACAGAGTTGCCTGTAATTCTTCGAGGATTCTTGAATGCAGAAAAGAGAGAATTGAGCACCTCTAACTCATAAGACAACGAGTGATTACCTGCCTGATAGAGACCCGAAGATCCCACAACGCCCAGCACCCTGTTCTGCCCGGAGTCCAGAACCCAAACGCTTTCTGGATCCCTTTGCTCAGCAACCCGAAATTATGGCTGACTGAAGCCTGCGCCAGAGGACAATACTGCCAAGACGAGCCAATATTTCACCAACGATCGCGATAATGGGAGAACCTTCCAAGGGAGGCCCTGAAGCCACCCTTCACTAACGCCCAGAACCACCTGTCCCAGAGTTCTTTGAATTTCAAAAATGCCAGAGGTTGCAGAGGAAGGGTTCCGGATCGACATTCTGGAGCCGAGGATGGAGGAAGGACCGGGATAAACGAGAGCCCAAACGTGCGAGAGATGAATGCGAAGGCTCCAAAGGCTGGTGAGCATTAAGGCGGACGTGACCAGAGGGAGGGAGGTTCGAGGAGGGATACACGCGGCGTTGGGAGGAGGATGGATGATTAAAAGCGTGCAGCCGGCGAAGGACAGCAGCAGCAGGGTGGTGTTAATGTTTGGGATGAGGGGGTTCGATGAGAGGGGAGGGTGAAGAGGGGAACCCAAGCCCCAAGCGCGCGACCTTCTCCTCCTTGGGCTTAGGAGTGAGACCATAGTTTTAGGCAAAAAATAAAATTTTCTTCCCCTTAACATGAGGACAATCCAGTTTTCAAAGAATAATGTGTGCCAAATGTATATTGCCTGAGTCATTAAGGAATATAGATGTGGGAGGGAGGATCCCCATCCTGTTTATAAACTCCTTGCGAAAGGGTTTCCCCGATGTTAGCCATGGCATCAGCAGCTTTATTGTTGGTTCTAAGGATGTGCAAAGGCTGATAGGAGTGGTGCCAAAGAGATTTGACTTTATTATACAGGCGTCGACATCTAACATCTCCCGAGGGGTAACCATTAACTATTTTGGAAATGACATGATTGGAGTCTCCAAAAATTAAGGCCTTGCGGAGTTTTTTGGCCTGAAGAAAACGCAGACCTTGGAGCAAGGCCAACCATTCTGCTTCGTTATTGGTCCTGATCCCTAACCCCCAAGCAAAGGAATGTTCAGTTTTTCCGTCGGGATCAAGAATGACCCCCCCCCGCGCCTGCCACCCCTCTTTATCAGCGTGTATTATATAAAATATGGACCGATGCATTATATCATATAAGGCACACTAATGTTGAATTTTTGTACAATGTGCACTGACTGTCCCTATGAAATTTTTACTTGAAATTCTTTACTAGTTGTGTCAACAAATATTTTATAATTTGTGTTTCATTATGCAGAACGTTAATTGATAAAAAATGATCGATAGAAGATCACAAAATAAAATTCATAGCTAAGGGAGCGAGGGAAACATACTCGACACAAAGAACATGGCAAAGTTTTTATAGTTTTAATATAAAGGTGATAAATTGGAATTATTTGTATCTTTAGATGATGTGTATTAGTTTATGTGTGTCATGAAGAGTAAAAATTTAAAGAAACCCTATAAGATTGTATGTAATTTGAGTGAAGAAGATAAAAAAAGATTTAAGAAATTATTCATATTGAGGAATTAATATGGATCAAAGGGTGATTAACGTGAGGTTTTTGTTTGACTTTTTACTAACAATGCTTATCAACGATAATTGCTATCTTGTTTCAAATTTTGGATTTCATTTTTTTTGAATGTTGTGGAGGGACAAAGAGTGAGGAAATATGACAACCTAACAAAATAAAAATTAAGAGGAATGTAAATGATGATGATTTGGTCACTAGTTCAATTGGAGTGGCGATGGAAGTTAATGAGAGGGGGGGGATTTTATAAAATTTTGAGGGATATAGTGGAAAGAAACTATAGACGTACTTTTCATTTACAATACAAAAATCAATCCAATGACTCTGAGAATAAGGTTATGAGTAAATTACAAGAAGTGTTTCTAGAGAAGTGAGCATTAAGAATAGTAAGGCTTGCAATGGCAAAAACATACAACAACAAAAAACCATCAAGGTATTATTGCTAAAAAAAAATTCTATAATATTTATGTACTAGTCCAAAACATACTTTGTTGATGTTTTTCCTCTACTTATTTCATATAAATATTTATCATTTTTTCAAAGTGCTTTTCGTTTCCCAAAAAAATCGCTAAAATTCCAAACGAAGAATGACATGATATCCGAAATATGTTGGTAGGGATGTAAAAAATGTGTAACATGAGATGGTCAAAGAAATGAACATAACCACATCACAAGGGGAGGCATCCCAACAACAACGTGCATAAAACTTGTGTAGTCATTGTTTTATTTTTTAACTGCATAGAGTTTAATGATCATATGAAATACTAGTTTTCAATTGTTTTGTTGTAGCGGAAACAAAAAGAAAATAGCTCCAATTCAAGGCATAAGACAAGACGACAAGGCAAAAAAGGGTTGATCGCAAAGTTTGTGAGTACTCGTGGTTTGATTTAGATTTCATATTTGGTGTGATGTTTATATCTAAACTAATTTAAAATTACACATGGATGTTTTCTAACAGGTGCTAACATACTGTGAAGACCCACTTGATCTTTTGATTGTCATTAAATTAAGTAAGGGTTGTCAACATATGTTTGGGTATCAATGATTACTTGAATAATTTATAATTATCTTTATTGTTTTGTGTATTTTTTATTTATAATTAATGGAACAATAAGAGAATGCTAATTATATCTATTCTTTGTCAGGGCATCTAAAACTCACAAGAAACAAAGTATTTAGTGGAGCCACCATAGGAATTATTGACACAAAACATGAGGAATTTTTTCAAAAATATGTGTGCATATTATGATTCACTCATTGAACTGGTACACTTTTTCATTTACGCAGTTATGTATATTACAATATATATAAATGTTATATATTCGTCACGTTTTATTGTTATGCTTGTAGATGGAACATGAAAATATGGAATGAAATCAAGTCAACCAAGAAAACATTTCAAACAAATTAGGAACAATATCCCCTAAAAGTGATAAAGAGATGGGGCATGGAAGCAACTCGAGGGACTACAACAGTTCGAGCGAGGAATGATGATCAATACATTTGAAAGTTGTTATTGCATGTTGTATATTTTAAATTTTTTATATGTGAATTATGTTCAATGTGGACATATCATCCCAATTGGAATAGGATAAGTTATCGATAATTGCGTCAAGAGGTCCTTTCTACAAGCCAGTATGAGGGAGAAGTGTATTTTCGTGCTCAACATGGATTTGACACATGACACTATAACAAAATAATAAAATATTAAGTAAATAAAATTTTGCAATGTATGTCATAACCTAAAATGTAAAAAAAGTTGACATGTGGCAGATTAATAAAATATTAAGTAAATAATTTTTTTACAATGTTGACCTTGTAGTGGGGATTTCTCCCCTACTACTTGCAAAAGCACCTGCCTTAGATCAATCAGATCATAGGGTAGAGTTCAATGGTTCGAAGTGTCTTTCAACCTTTACTTACAATAATAACTGAGAATAAGCAAGAACACAAATATTTTTATGATTTTTTTTTTCTTTCTAACTAACAACAAATAACAATAATAAGCGTACCTTTCTTTGAAGTGGGCCACTGCAGCCATCCAAGGAAATGGTCTCGCAGATCCACGGTTTGGGTCCCTAGTCTACTCCACTAGTGGTTGTCAAATAGGGGGAATGGATCCAAATGGGTATGGAGCAAGCTCAACATACACCATGGGAATGATATGACAAAGTGTGATGATAATGGCGAAAGACTCAAGAGTGAATCAATGGATGCCAAAAGTTCAAAAGTGTAACTAAAAGTGAAAAGTGTTTGTGGTGAGACCTTCACAATGTATTTATAGGATGGTATAAGGTTTTTTGACCCATGGTATTTATCTATGGTTTTTGACCCATTCTCATTTTAAAGGTTTTTTGGTCCTTTTTAGAGAGAGTGGGGATAAATCACAATAAATGTTCAACTTCTCTTCATTTACAGGAAATGAATAATAATGTTTTAACCATATTTAGTGGAATTTTAGTTGTGAAGGTCAAAATGGAGGAAATAATGGTGTGAATATGATGTATGATTATGGTTTGGACCATAGAGAGCTAGGTGAAACATTTTTTGGGTGAACAAAGCATATTTGCGCAACTTGGGTCACGCAAATGACCCAATTGGGCGTAGATGAGATCAAACTGGTGTGCCTTCAGGATGGATTCCTCCTTGGTTTGTGGGTGCTCAGATGCAACGTCCTTGGCGATGGGGGGGAGTAAGGTTTTAAGAAACCAATATAGGAAAATCCTATCATCTAATTGGATCTTACACAAGCTACGGCGATGTCGCCATTCATGGATATGATCCGTGATATGGATAGTTGTGTTTTTGTCCACAGGATAATAGAATTTCCACACCCTCATCATATCGAACGGGTAACTGGAAGTACTGGAGAAACATTGAGGCTAACGAGGAAAAGTCCAGGTAGGTGGCATGAGGCATTTCGATATACCATTTGGCTGCAACACTTGTGAGTGTGCACTAGAATAACCACAATCAGATAGAATCATCCACTGTTCAAATGAACACCATAAGTGGAATGACATAATATGGTTTTGGGCGTCTTCTCCCACGTTTCCCTCAAAATTAGGGATGTTTGAGGGGATTTTTGTAGGAATGGGAGGCCATAATGGGTTATGGCGAATGGGGCCATTGGTCAATTGTGCAAATTAGGAAGGTTGAGACTAGCCATGAAAGGTAGACTAGAATCAAGAGTGAATCGAGAAGAGCCAACAATGGTGCTGGTGCCAGGAGGCATGTAGTTCCCATTGGTAAATGGGGGTGGGTAAGGTTGACTTCCAACAATAGGAGTAGTCACTGGGATGGTAAGAATAGCTAGAATGGAAGTTAAAGGGCCACTACCCCTATGCATGAATGGTGGTATGGTAGGAACCACAGTGGATGGAGTGGGGCCGCCACTAGTGGGTAGCGAACCAATAAAAGTGTGTGCGGTGGAAAAGGGCGCACTAGGACTAGGACCTGTCAGTCCAGTGGAAGGGATACCTAGAATGATGGGTGGAATGGACACAAGCTCATTATCACCCCCCACCCCCTAAAAGGGGTTAGGAGGTGCACCATCCATGGGACTAGATGGGGCGGTGAACAAGGTAGGTTCGGAATGGTAGGAATTCAAATAGGATTCAGAGGCAGTATATGGCTCTGAAGGTGGTGAATGACGTCGAATATGGATCCGACGGTGACGGTTCAAGGAACCTAATTGAGGGGTATTCCCCCTATGGCTATGCGAGTAGCGTGTGGAACAATGATGAAGTGGTGTTGTGCTGTGTAATGAATGGAGGCATAAGAGTGTCAAACACAGGCTAAAAAACCCAACTACAAACAAGTGTGCAGAAGGAGAGCATACAAATGGTGGCTCATAGGCCAAAAAGCAAGGTCGAAAACCGAACTGCAACGACATGTTACATCAGGTGAGTCTACAACAAAGTGGTCAAAAAGCCAACAAGTAGCACTACCTAGAAACAAAATAACATACTAACCTATGGGGTATGAGTGCAAGCAAACTTGTAGCTACAATCTGGAAGCCCCTCACAAATCATATCCTATGTAGGGCAATGAAATCCCAGTCAAACAATACAAAATGGAAGGACAATAGGCTACGAGAATCCCACTGCCGAGAGGGACCTTGGGTTAAACAGTCATAGATAGAATGGAAAATAGGCTACCTCGTTCATGACACGTTCGGAGTGGTTTACTAGCACTTCATCCCTTTGGTCCTCAACACCTGGTATACTCCGATGTGCACGAGGAGGACTATGAAGGGTTAGCCTTCGGTACATAATGGAGTGTTGTATTCCACCCTGGCTTCCGAAACCCCTTCATTGTGGGTTACTCCCGTAGAGTGGGCGGCCCTCTAACAGACTGGTCATGACTGTGTCAATAAGTACAAGAGGATTTTCCCCCCCTAATTGACACAAACTATGTCTCAAGTGTGAGTGACAAAGGGGTGTTATTTGGATTCCTATCCCCAATTTCCTAACTTAGCTACAAGATTGTTTTGTTCCTCAAACGAGGTTACAATGTTGGTTAAATTAAGTTAATTTTTTAGGCTAGATTAGGGTCATCAACCAAGTGTTTTACTTTAGGGTGTGAGATACGTGCACATGTGATGTGTATAAACCCCATTGATCTCACGGTTGAGACACAAAAATGCAGATAAATAACAATGAATGACAGTAAATATCATGTAAAATCACAACTAATTCTTCCAGAAAATAAAATATACACAAGTAAATGAGTTAATAAAGAACATATCAGGTTGTACGAAACACACAGGGGGTATCAACTACAATGCTCGACTCAAGGGGATCACATACAAGGAAAATAGGACCACAAATAAACCAGTGGGTTGTAATGGATCAGATCTGGATAGAAACATGTCGGGAAGGGGTAGAACACAGACATGGGTTGTAGTAGGGAATAAACCCTAGCTATGTGTAGTTGCACCTACCTTCCATCTATAGGATGAAAGGATAGATTCAAATGGATGAAGGAGAACCTGCAACAAATGGTTAGAGGGAAATAATGGAGAACCTGCAACAAAATGTTAGAAATCACATCATGTATATCTAAACAACCTATGAAACAAAAACTAACAGATGAAATGAGACCATATACCTTCCATCTTGGTTTAAAAAGGGGGCCACCATGCCCTGGCTTAGGAAGCTACCTCTCTGCAAGGTTGGGTGGTATGGAGCAAGGCTCAACACGCAAGAGGTTTGGCTAGTGGACCAAAATGGAGTGAAGGGAATGAATGGCTTGAGAATAATGGTTTCTCAAGGAACTCATACGGTAGAGTAACAGTAGGAAGAAATGGAGGTGTCTTGATAGTGGCCACTACACCTCTATTTTTACTTTTTCTCAAGTTTTTAGGGTTTTTAGCCCCTAGTTGGGGTTTTAAGCCCTTTTCGCCTGTTTCTTAGGTCCTTTTCGGGTTTTTAGTCCCTTTTAGGTTTTTTAGCCCTTTTTTGAGGGCTTTAGCCCCTTTGTGAGCTATTTTGGATCTTTTGTGGGTTTTTAAGCCCCTTTGTGAGCTATTTTGGCTCTTTTGTGGGTTTTTAAGCCCCTTTGTGAGCTATTTTGGCTCTTTTGTGGGATTTTAAGCCCCTTTTTGATATTTTTTGGGCCTTTAGGATAAAAGCATAGGTTAAACGAGGGTATAGGGGTCAATAAGGGTTAGGAAATGGATGCCTTCATGTGGCGTGGGCCATATAGAGAAAGTTGGGTAATGTTTTGGGTTAACAGGGGTATGGAACAAGGATCTCAAACACTGAAAAGGACTAAAAAAATGCAGGTCGCACCTGTCGGCGGAATAGGTACGATCGGGGTCGCACATAACTTTGAAACAATCGTGATCGGGGTCGCACAAAACTATCAAACAATCGCGATCAAGACATAAAAACAATCGGAAGACTTAGGTTACACAAAACAAGGGTTTATGCACGATATGTCGCACAAAAATGGGTCACAGTAGTGAATGGGGTTGGTCTGAGCATCGAGACAAGTGCGATCTGGAGATATGGTCCAGGTCACATTTATTGGGGAGGAAGGTGTGACCTAGGTCACACTTATTGAGTAAAAAGGTGTGACCTGGTCGCAACTTTCTTCCAAATAAGTGCGATCCGGCTGGAACTGAGAATTTTTTGGAAAAAGGTTGTCGGCTTGGGAGGGCGCTAAGGCAAGACTAGTTCAGATATGCCGCGAGAGGGTCATATCTATGACGACCAAACATACCCAAGAATAGAAAACCAGTATAAACACCTGCAAAAACAAATATCCAAAAGGATTGACGGAGCGGAGGCACGCCTAGGTCGCTCTTATCCCCTGAACAAGTACGACCTGGGTCGCACTTGTCTCATCGATAGGTGCAACCAGGTCATGTTTTTCTGCCCTATAAGTGCGACCTGGGTTGTGGATTTTCCCTCGAAAAGTGTGACCCAGACTTGAGAACCCTTCGGGCTCGACCATGGCCCCCAGAGTGAGGAAAACCAAAAAATAAACCACTGAAATTGACGGGCTCGATGAGAGATCTCAGCTGCAAGTCACAGATCAAAAAACCATTGATCCAACAAAAGAAATACACAGTTCTGTTTTGGGGCCCTCCACTCCAACTCAACACTACACAGTAAAAATGTCACATGTCATGTGGTCCCCCCTATTTATAGGCCTCCATTTGGAAAAAAATTCTTCCATGCACCACAGAGTCCTCTGGCGTCTGTTTTTCACATCGTTCACACCATTGGATTCAGATTTCCATCCTCTGTCTATTGACGAGACTCGTGTCTCGTGCTCTCCCTATGATTTTTATATTAGATTTTTATCATTTAGACAATATGATCTTAGGATCTTATCTGAGAGAATAAAATGCACAACAATTAATCACAAGAGACAATAGACACAAAGATTTATCCTCAGGGAAACCATAAAGGATAAAACCCCACAACTTCCTCAGAGATAGAATGAGCACCAATGGCACCAGTAAAACCCAAAGACAGAAAGATGATCTCCAACAATTGTTTCTCTCTCACTTGTGTGAGCTCCTCTTCTCTCACCTATGCGCTATAGCTGGGTGAGTGTGTGTCTCAAATAAAGAGGCTCACTCTCTATTTATACTAATTTTTGACTTGACAATTACTTCCTAGGGCTGACTTCTCTAGGAGAGTCTAATAACCCTAGTGCCCCTCAACTTTGGGGACTTCCCCCCACCCCGATCAACAAGGAGGGTTAACCTCAACTCAATTGTGGGGACTATTGCCCCGACTTACAACGGAGGGTTATCCTTAATGAATTTTCATGACTTTATTATATTAATGACTCTCTCGATAGGAACATCGGGGTACAATGAAATACAAATGATTCTCCCGATAGGAACATTGGGGTACAATGTAAGATATACAAGTGAATACATTCAGAAGTTACAAATACATCAACACTCCCTCTTAACTAGGAATGTATTCTCTTGACACAATTAATCAGCAGAAGTCTTCGTCACTGGATCATAACTGGATCATCATCATCACTTCTTCCACTATCTCGAACAAATGGTGCTATATTTCAATTCTACTTGTCACAGGAAGTTCTACAGAGCCAACCCTTTTTCATGCTGGTTGTAGGCCTAGCCTCCATGTAGGTCTTCATGTTCTTCTCACTTATATATGACCATGTGGGGAACACATCCCGCAACCATGTCAAAAGGGATCTGCACTTACATCTGACCGTGTGGGGAACACATCCCGCATCCATGTCAAAAGGGCTCTGCACTTACATCTGACCATGTGGGGAACACATCTCACATCCATGTTAGAAGGGATCTACACTTACATTTGACCATGTGGGGAACACATCCCACATCCATGTTAGAAGGGATCTACACTTACATATGACCATGTGGGGAACACATCCTGCATCCATTTCAGAAGGGCTCTGCACTTACATCTGACCATTTGGGGAACACATCTCACATCCATGTCAGAAGGGCTCAACACTTACATCCAACCATGTGGGAAACACATCACGCATCCATGTTAGAAGGGATCAGTACTTACATCCGACCATGGGAGGCCCGACCTGCCACCATATCGAAAAGGATTAGCTCTTACATCCGACCATGTGGGGAACACATCCCACATCCATGTCAAAAGGGCTCTACACTTACATCTGACCATGTGAGGAACATATCCAACATCCATATCAAAAAGGATTTGCACTTGCATCTGACCATGGGAGGAACCAATCCTACCACCATGTCAGAAAGGCACACAAACTCATCACTTCCCCTTGGAGGGAACATCGATCTGGAGAACACCAAGCTTCTCCCTGAAGTACTCATACTTCACTCTGGCCATTTATAGCATAGAATTACATCAGGGATGATTACGTCCAAGGATAACCTGCGAGCTTCGCCAAGACTGATTACATCCGAGGACAACCTACATGACTATTTACATCCGAGCAACCTACGATATTCACCAGGATTTTATGCTCATACAACCTGCCTCACTAGCTATTCTAGAACTCATCACTCCCTCTTTCGAGAGATCTCGATATGGATCACAAACCGGAGCTTCACTGCTCCTTTTCTTCTTCGGTTGTAATCAGTGCCATGCAGGACTGCATCCTGCTAAACCAAGAGTTCACACCTGATCCCATACTGAAGCAGTACCCCGAAGTGCTCTTCCTCTCAATGGCACTGCTTACCCAATCCGAATCCACATAACCCTCTAGGTTAATGTTCTGATTCACCTCATACTTGAGTCGATAATCAACTGTACCCTTTAGGTATCTCACTGCATGCTTTAAAATCATCAGGTGAACATGTCTTGGATCCGTCAGGAACTGGATCAATGTGTTCACAACAAAGCAAATATCTGGTCTCGTATTCGTCAGGTACATCAAGGACCCGATCATATGACGATACATCATGGCATCAACTAACTCTTATGAAGCATCACTCAATAGCTTCATGTTCGATGCCATATTTGTGGTCATGGCCTTGCAGTCGATCATCCCGAACCTCTTTAGGATATCCATTGCATACTTCCCTTGTCCCAGGGAGATTCCATCTGCATTCTACCACACCTCCATGCCTAGAAAGCAGTGCATCATATCCAAGTCCTTCATCTCGAACTCAGCAGCAAGTCTCCTTCTTGCAACTTAAATGAGTTCCTCTTTTCTTTTAGGAACATGTCATCGACATATAAAAGGTTGGAATTTGCTTTACTCTCAGTAAAGCCTAGAGTCATCAGTAATCTGTCCATCCTTTCGTACCATGTTGAACCTCACGATCTTCTGCAGTCACTCCCTATGAAGTGGAGCATCATTCTCCCTCTACCTTTCGTACTCTATGCATTGAAACATTCTGTACCGGAGTGACAAGTTGCTTCCTCTGCTACTAATATTCGATGTATCCATCTAGGGTCAATAGATATCAATATCCTTTATCTTGAACCTTTTCAAAAGTTCTTCTCGCACCCATCTGTGAGCTTGTCATCCTCTATTGTCTTTCATCTTCAACCTTGTAGCTAAGGTTAATATCTTCATTTCTCTAGGTGATCCCCAAGCTCCTCATGTATGTGTTGTCTCATGCGTGTCTTCTGAGCTCATACAAGGCCTGCTTTTGCACACAGGAGTCTTCCTATCATGTGTCTTAACTTCCAGTGGCTGCAAATGTCTCTTAGTAGTCTATGCCTTCTTTTCGTTAGAAGCCTCGTGCTACGAATCTTGCCTTGTATCCTACTGCATGTTGGATCTTGCAGATCCATGTGGAAGATACTACGGACTTTCCTTCAGGTCTTCGACATTGCATTCTAGTCATCATTATTCATTTTGGATTATTTCTTGAACTGTCGTCACTTGTTCTTCGGAACAAGTCTCATCCTTCTTTTCTTGTAGGAGATTGTACGTGATCTTTCCTACAAGTCAAATGCATTAGTTGTATGGTTAGAAACATTTCATAAGGCATATTCATAATGGAAAATTCTTATGCATAAATATATAATCATTCAACTATTTTAGCTAATACAACATTCATCCATATCTCACGTAAACTTTCTAGATGCCTTCCATCTCTACGATGACATCATTTAGATTGTGCAGTAATCCAATATGTCAGCAAAGAGGTTTCATTCTAGATAAGTAGCAATGGAGAGTTGTATAGAACCATGAGTTACTTACCCATCACATGCATATTAGTAGTATACTGTCATTAATGCAAACATTCTATCATGCACAACACATCAGCTAAATATAAACAAATGCATAACAACACAATATCATGAAATGACAATTGAATACTTATCTTTATTTGTTTCATGGGTAGACTCCTTATTGAGCCTTCAACTTCATCATCTTCGTCATTCATAACAGCACCATTTCTTATCCAAATGCTAAGATGGATAAGAGTTTCTTCAAGAGTTGAGTCCTTCATATTCCTCATCGCTTGAGGGATCTTCTTTGGATCATGAGAGCTTGATCTTTAGTTGCTCCCATCTTCTCTTTCTCTTATTATGGGCTGAGCTTCTTCTTGTGTGCACTCTTCCAGAGTTTGTTGAAAGTTATCACTTCCTTCTGGCACACGTTCCTTGAATGAATGAATCCCATGATCCTGGGAGGCCATTCAAGGTGGTTATCACAATTTCTGTATTCTCTACTTCTTCATCCATTGCTTCAAGTTGTTCTTTGATTTGAGAGACCCTTGTAAAGTATGACTATATGGTCTCTGCATTCTGGATATTTACATTCTTCAACTGGTTTCTCAAAGTCATCTTCTGATTTATGTTCTTCCCTTCAAATAGCTTCGTCAAGGAATACAAAATCTCTTTAGGTTCCTTTAGGGAAGACACTTTTGGTATAAGGTGATCCTTGATAGAATCAGAAATACTCCTCTTGACCAAGTTCTTCTTGTGTAAGGCTTTAGCCTCGTCTCCCTCTAGAACTGGAACCTCTCCACTTATGTAAGTGTCCAATTCATTTCCTTCAAGAACTAGTAAGATCCTATACTTCAATGCTTGGAAGTTGTCAGATTCACCAAGCTTTTCATCAAGCTGGCATGATTAGTTATTTTGAAATGAAAAACTCAAATGTAAATAGAAAAATATTAGATCTTACCGATTTGAGGTGTCCATCTTGGTTCCGGATCTAGATGATCTAGGGTTTGTAAAAGAAAACCTAATTTTCAAAACTCAGAATCTTTTAGATCTGATTGGATAGAAAGATGGGCCTCCTCATGGGGAGCTGTCCAATGTACTCCTTTTCTGAAATCAGTGGAGGGAAGCTCCCGGAACAGGAAGCCCTAGTTTTCTAATTTCTTTTGTAGAAATTCCTGATATTGTTTCTGTGGTGTATTCGAAATTACTTCTCCTCTGTGTTTGAAATTTCATACTGAGGTATCATCTTCTGTCCTCTTTCCCACACCATAGGTTTGAGCAGAATTGGTTTCACCAATTGGGACTTATGAGAGTTTTCCCAAGTTGAATTCCTTTAGGATTGTTCAACATAACGAACTTGTACAGACTGCCATGTGTCACTGTTTAAGATTCGGGGTCTAAAATGTTTACCACATACAGTATAGTTTGTTTCCTATCTAGGACATCTTATGAAATGTCATTTGGGCCTTTGTAGCCCGAGATATAGAAATTATCCCTAGGTGTCCTGTTTAGGGATGAATCCTGGAAGAGGCTAGAACCTTGCTTTGGAGGAATCATATCTCCTATAATATAGTGAATCTGAGGCTGAAATTTTTACATAGGGTACATTAGGAATTTATCTTCGTCCTGTGAAAATTTTGGCTCTTGAGCCTACTTCAATCACGAGATATAGCGAATGTACCAAAACTATATGTTTTAGTATTTTAGGGTTTTTTCAGGCCCGAGATCAAACTAGGGTTTGATTTTCTTGGAGTTTTACCCAACCGAAAATTTTGAACTTGGTCTCTAAATTTCAATTTTGAGGAGGAGATAAATCCTATGCTGGGCTCACTCAAAAATTCCACTTCTGTGAAAATCCCTAATTGCCGCTGCAGTGGTAGGTCAAAAACTGAAAATGCCCGTAATCAAATTTCACTTAGACAGAAAGATGTGCCCTTCAATGGAGAGTTAGCTTAGCCTCCTTTTGCTGATGATCTATGGAGAGAGACCCAAAAATTAATAAGCCCTAACTTTAGTAGCTGCATAGTGTCTTCTTCTCAGTTTAGCTCTGATCCCATGTTATATTTTGATCATTTAGACAATATGATCTTAGGATATTATCTAAGAGAATAACATGCACAACAATCAATCACAAGAGACAATAGACACAAAGATTTATCCTCAGGGAAACCATAAAGGAGAAAACCCCACAACTTCCTCAGAGATAGAATGAGCACTAATGGCAGCAATAAACTCAAAGACAGAAATATGATCTCCAACAGCTATTGTCTCTCTCACTTGTGTGAGCTCCTCTTCTCTCACCTATGCGCTATGGTTGGGTGAGTGCGTGTGTCAAATAGAGAGGATCACTCTCTATTTATACTAATTTCCGATTTGACAATTACTTACCAAGGCTAAATTCTCTAGGAGAGTCTAATAACCTTAGTGCCCCTCAACTGTGGGGAATTCCCCCTCCCCGATCAATAAGGAGGGTTAACCTCAACTCAATCGGGGGGACTATTGCCCTGACTTACAACAGAGGGTTAACCTCAATGAATTTACATGACTTTATTTTATTAATGACTCTCTCGATTGGAACATTGGGGTACAATGAAATATAAATGATTCTCCCGATAGGAACATCGGGGTACAATATAAGATATACAAGTGAATACATTCCGAAGTTACAAATACATCAACATTTTCAGGCCATTTCTCGGAGTCACCTCGATTTATGTGCCACCATGCGAATCACACCTTGTATGTATTGGCATGTTCATGAGCTATCTGCTCCATCCATACTGAAAACTTGGCCTTATTGTACCACGATCCATCGTCCCGCAAGGAGGCCCCATCAATTCTCCACTATTATTCATATTAACCATGTCCACAACATCACCTCCTTTTGGTACATTGAACACTTCCTACTTGCTTGACTGACCATTACAGAGTTTTTGTTAAGCTCTTTTACGACTCTTAAAATAATGAAAAGATTGTTGAGTACGCTTGCATCCTTTCACACTCGTTAAAGTATTTGAAAGGGTGTCTATGTGGCCTCGTTTATCTCCTTTTTTAGACTACACATACTATTTAAAGAAAAGGACCACCCTGGCACCTTCCAACTATGAACATTTCCCTTTGTATCCTTTTATGCTTTGTCAGACATTGGGACCGTAACTTACAAAAAAACTCATTTACGGGTTGTATTTAAGCTCTTTTACTATCCTCTCATAAAGAAAATATCACCAAGCAAAATTGGTTTCGTTCATTCTCGTAAAATTATTTGAATGATCATCCAATCAGTATAGCGTTAACCTTTTTTGGCCTGGTTGGACTACCAACGAAAAAGAAGTATCTCAGTCCCTTTTGGATGGGAAAGCTCTCCTTTGTACACTTTTATCCTTTTTTGGACTTAGGAGACTAATGTACAAAAAAGAGAACCTTGGGAGTCTTGTCATGTTTTCAGACTCTCTAAAAATGAAAACATCATCGAGGTAAATCGGGCTTGACAAAAATCCACGATATAGTATCATATCGAGCATACTTCTATCCCTTCTTCGTTCTCCTTAAACTATGAAGAAGCCCCAAACGGTGTATCTAGGTGCCCACACATATTGCATATGGTCTCGCATTATGGAAGCTTCCCCCCATTGGGTCACCTTTGTTCAGAGTACTCTGTGATGAGTCTCCCTTGGTTCCCCTGGATATCACTATTCCAGTTACTCACCCAAGTATTTCCCATTGCAGTTATCTCCCTAGTCTCACAACTATGATCCCTTTCCCATGATTCGGTATCATTTGCTTCCAGGTTGTTGGGTGTTATAATGTCTTATTTAATTCACCAAATATTCAATTATCGATCGAGGTTTGTAATATTAGAGCTGATAAAAAATATATGCGAAGGTAGAAGGGTTCCTAAGGTGTCGTGGAAATATTTTAACAAAAAAAGATCAAAAGATCTTTCAAAATGAAAAACCGAGTCAAACTCTAGAGAGTTCAACTACTAAGATCATAAGGCAAACTAAGACTAGTAGATTAGAGCAGTATCAATCTATACTACTCTACTCTATACACAATAATTGAGAAGGATATGTAAACAATGCTGATTCTAAGAAAGTAAAACCTATTAATTATCTATTCAACTTCTTATCATAGGAATTAGAAAGCTCATAAATAACTTCAGAAACTAACCATACAAGGAATGATATTACCGGAAACAAGATTACAACTACTGGATATGTTCAAGACTTTCGACAACTAAATTATGCATGCAACTAACAAATATGTAATCATTAAGCTAAACTATCTAGTTCCACTCTCCTTGAGGATTCTGAGGATATGCATTCATTGTGATCGGGACTGGAGAGGGAGGTGCATCAAAATGGATTTCGAAAGAAATAAAGAAATTGAATGGGATTAAATCTAATTTAACTTCTACAAATATATGAAAACTAAGGAATGTTCAATTACAGGTGATATTAAACATTGTGATTTATTCCATAAGCAAATGACTTTAACGGAAAATATATTATGAACAACTAATTTTTTAATTAAGAAACAAAAACTCGTTTAACAATTACTTGAGAGTTAAAGGTATACTACTCTTATATGAAACACGTGTGAGGAAAATATGACTTAGAAACAAGTGAAAAAGTTAATAATGAAAACTTCTCTAAATCCTATTCTACAAATCTTTTCAGTAACCACATAGTGAAAGGGACGGGTCCTATGCTACGATCAATTCACAAAGTACTAGTGTGCTGCTCTAGAAATTAACATGTCTAACCCTAAACTCGATATACACAAAGATAAATTAAACTAAACTAGAGATATAATTACCAAACGTTACAACACTAATAAATGAAGAAATCAGAAACAAAAGAGAAAGAGCAAAACACAACTCAACACATACTAAGGTAAAAGGAGGTGAAAGATAGGGATGGAACTTGATAGATACTTTAAATGATCTAGACTGAGGTCCTAATTATAGATATAACCATTGTCTAATTACAAAACATAACATAATTCAAAAGCCAAAGAAACAGAGCTTTAAATAGGTTTAAAACATAATGGGAAATATTAAAGGCTGGATGAAGGGTTGAATGGCAGTCTGAACAAACGGTCTGAATGACAGTTCGTATGAGGAAAACAATGGAAATTAGGAAATAAATGGCCTATATGATCTAAATATCGGCTGATTTCGTGCATATGAGAATAAGATGCATAAAGGACAGTAATTGAACCTAGTTAATATTTGAAATAACAAAGAGATTATGAGTACTAGTCTATGGTTGTAAAGAGACTATTTCCTATTCTGAAATGAAACAAACTGGAATATAACTGAAACTAATTCATAGCTAAACAGAAATGACATAACTAATTCTAACTACAAACTAAACCTAATATAATAAATTAACTAAATTCTACCTAATTGCAAACATAATATTTGACATTAAGCTGAAAGGAAAACTAGAAGGAGAGTTGAAAGGAAAACCAGAAATAAACTACGTGCACGACCGATTACTTTGATTCAAGAAATAGAAATTATACTAACAGTACATCATTACTCATAATAAAACATATGCTATAGGAAACACGAAAATGAACAATATCAACTGACAGGAAACCAATTTGCATAAACAAAACATAAATAGAAACTACTTATCTGCGGGAAAGGAGATAACAAGAACACACATAGAAATGGAAACCACTAGTTGTTGAGGGTCCCTCTCAGCAATCAGGGTGGCATTTCAATCAATTGCTCACAAGAACAAGGACATGTATATGCAGCGAAAATAGAACTTATATTTACATTCAGAACATAGTTTTCACAGAGCTTCTTCTAATATCGACTGACAGATTTACAAACTAGCTAGCTAACTGCGCTCTCGCTTGGAGGCGACTATATATAATGTTTACAAGGATGAGTGTGTCGACCCTTTCAGTGGTCGATCACTCCTAAAATATTCAACCTTTATGGTGAACAAACAACCATACGACAATGCACGATCTTCCTCCTGCTCTTTCGTGTGTCGGTTCTCCTCGCGCGTACTGTGGCGTGTAGATTCTCATTGACATGGACTTGGATTATGGCGTCGAATGGACAAAATAGGATGGTGAGCCTTCTTAAAGCAAGGACCATCGTAACATCAAACACGTGGACAACATAACAGCTAAAGACCATTTTGCGCTTTAATCACTTGGGAATATGCCGACTAACAATGCGTGGGATGATCGGAGGATGAATGGCAAGCTGGATATGCTATGTGCATATCTAGCATGAACGCGTGTCCAATGTTGGCTTGTTTAAAAACTATGATTTGCAAAACAAATTCATATACCAGACCTATTTTCAAATATACCAGAATTGCTTAGTAAAATCATGAAACAATAAAAATAAACCAAGACTTGCATAAATTCGAAATGCGTTCATACCTGGGGATGAATGATAAGCTGTATGACAAGAAATATGTCAAAAAGGTTAAAAAAAGATGCCAAATGAGTAAATTACCAGCCGAGAATAGTGACAAAACCAGGATCAACACAGGTCATCCTTATCGTCATACTCTAGACAAAGGAAGTTTGAGTCCCCCGTACTCCCCTGCTCCTGTTCTCCATTTAGTGTCTCAGTTCCCTGACTGTTCCACCTCTCTGATTACCCCCCCTCACGCCTCTATGAAGGAAACCTTATTTCCTTGGTAGTTGCAGGTCTCCTTTTGTCGAAGTCAACACATCTATTCTAGAGGATAAACCCAAAGGTACCTGTATCCTGGTTTCATCCACCTCATTGCTGAGAAAATACACATCTCGAAGGGTGATCTCCAAACACTCACCGTGGATGATGAAACACTCCGAGTCTCGATCCCAATAACTCACTAGCTTTTCTAGCAATAGCTTTGCTGAATTCATCAAGGGGATCTGAAAGAACTTTAACAACCCACACTGGGCAAGCGTGTACTATACTGATCCATCATCTTCCACATATTCTCTGAGATCCCCGATGTCTCACTCTCACCACCTGACTCGAAGCATCATGCACATGCACAAAGTCCCTGTCAGACCCAGTTACACAAAAAATTCCCATTTTGGGCTAGGTTGTGCCTGTATTGGGGATATCTTCCCTACTACGTGCAAAAGAACCTACCCTAGATCAACTAGATCATAGGGTAGAGTTCAATGGTGCGAAGTGTCTTTCAACCTCGACTTACAACAATAATTGACAATAAGAAAGAACGAAAATATTTTTATGATTTTAATTTTATTTCTAACTAACAAAAAGTAACAACAATAGGCATACCTTTATTTGAAGTGGGCCACTGCAGTTGTTCGAGGAAATGGTCCCATGGATCCATGGTTTGGGTCTCCAGTCTACTCCACTAGCGGTTGTCAAATAGGGGGAATGGATCCAAATGGGTATGGAGCAAGCTTAACATACACCGTGGGAATGATACATCAAAGTGTGATGATAATGGCGAAAGGCTCAAGAGTGAATGAATGGATGACAAAAGTTCAAAAGTGTGACTACAAGTGAAAAGTGTTTTTGGTGAGACCTTCACAATGTATTTATAGGATGGTCCAAGTTTTTTTGACCCATGGAATTTTATTGTGCATGGTATTTATCTATGGTGTTTAACCCATTCTCATTTTTAGGGTTTTTTTGGTCCTTGTTGGAGAGAGTGGTGATAAATCACGATAAATGCTCAACTTCCCTTCATTTATGGGGAAGGAATAATAATGTTTTGGACTATATTTAGTGGAATTTTAGTTGCAAAGGTCAAAATGGAGGAAATAATGGTGGGAATATGATTTATGATTATGGTTTGGACCATAGAGAGCTAGGTGAACAATTTTTTGTGTTAACAGACCCTAACCTAAACTTCAAAACTAGAGAGAATATTCTAATCAATTAAAACTAAAAAAATAATGAAACTAGGATACTTCTTTGTATGTGATATGGGAGATGATCATTGACTAAACCATGATTTACATGTAAAGGATTTAAGGACATACTCAAGATTTACATATTAAACCAGTATAGATCCATCTTAACTCTGGATCTACCAAGAGTTGCGAGGGGTCAAATCCCTTGAATTGAAAACTTAAACAAAATTTGAGGAAAATTTTGCACCTTAAGGGATTTGATCCTTCTCTGTGCTTGGTAGATTCAGAGTTAAGATGTATATATACTAGTTGTAAAAATGTCAAAATGGCATTTTGATTATCAAGGAACTTTATGTTGTCCCATATTTTGGATTCTTATTCGCATATAATAAAATTGGTTTCTTCTTCTACATCATTTTCAATGTGAGAAAACGTTTTATTGATTAAATATATGAATGATTACATTGCGACAATGAAAAAGGTGTTGTCAGCATGCTTATCCAAGAACTATATATATATATGTGTGTGTGTGTGTGTGTGTGTGTGTGTGTTTAGATGATTACATCAAATGCTAAATATATGAATAATTTACTAGGTTACGATGAACATATGCTCAACTCAATATCCAAACAAAATAAATAAAATATAAAAACAAATATTATTATAAAAAATATTTGGTTCTCGAATTATTAATTGAAAATTTGTAAAAATAAGAAAACCAGAAACTATATTTGCATATCCACACTAACCATTTCCTTTTATTCATTTCCATGAATTGTTGTCTATGCAAACTTTAGCCATTGGTGCTCACTGGCATAATAAATGCACCAATGCTCAATAAATATCATATGCACCAATGATGTTTTTGCAACATAAGCAACGACGCTTTTATTCCAAACTATACACACCAATGCTCATTTGGATAGTATACACATATTGACATACTGGTATCATATATGCACCAACCATATTTAAATACAACTACACAACAATGAATATATAATACAGCATCAACACAAGTACATTTAAATATAAAAACAAATTGGTGCATTTGAATATAAAAAATGAACATGAGCATATAAATGATATATAAGGCACCAATACAATCGTGACTGATAACGACAACGATGTTGGTACAATATAATATAATCACGGGTATGTTTGGATTAAAATATATGCATTGGTGCTTTTTAAATGATGGAACACACTAGTGCGTACCGTCACACTAAACACAAAGGTGTTGTCACAACATAATATATGCACCATAATGCCAACATTAAAATTTACGTAGCGATGCAATGACAATGAATGTAGGCACCAATGTGTGTATATACAACACACCAATGCTTTTATAATATTATATTAACATTGGTGTGTCTACTTTGAAATATACGCACTAGTGCTTTTACTTTAATGGTATTCATATGTGTGTTTTGTTTACAAAACCCACATTAGTGCACACAATAAAATTAAAAGGAAATGATTGAAAACATCCGCTACAACCTTCCACTGCCTATAATTTTTTAGTTATAGCGAATATTACTTATAACCTCTTCAAAAACCACTGCTACCAAAAAATGAGGTTGCAGTGGAGGTTTTTTTTCAATAATTTTTTCCAATCTTATAACAGTAAAAACATCTATTATAATCGTTACAACAAGGTGTTTCCATTGTAGTGAGTCTTATATATTAAGGAAATATAATATTTAACAGAAACAAACATAAATCTCATTCTCCCCTCCTCCTTCTTTATTTTTTTGTTGAGTCTTGTAAATCAGTAACCAAACCAATGTGCATAGGCCTTGTCCTCGAATTATATTGGCTTGTTTAAACTATAAATCATAGTAATTCTTGATTAACAAACAATGTCCTAACAACATGATGTGGTAGTATGACATTTGTATGATTTTTTAAAATATAAGGTCTAAGGCGTTTTACCGCTTTATAAACCACAAAGGTTTGCTTGTCAATAATTTGTATCCCAACCCCAACAAATTCATGGTCATAAAGGTTATCATATATTCATCATTTCTTCCAGATCCTTTTGACTCATAAAGGCTATCATATATTCATCATTTCTTCCAGATCCTTTGACTACGAAGGTATAGAAAGAAAAGTCTTGGTTGAAATCAAGTCTAGTCTAGACATATAGAGTAGTACATAAGTCCATTTAAAAATTTTCAAAACTTTTCGAATTCTATATAAGTCCATTTAAAAGCTACATATTTTCTTATCATCTTTTGCAAAGTTAATATTTGTGAAGACATTGCATTTCCTTTTTATTATGTGGGAAGAAGAATTGAGAAATATCTTTAACTCAATGGTAATACCTTGTTTTGATATGACATGATCTCAAAGCTTTCCTTGAGTGACAACAAATACACTTTTTTGGGATTTAAGGATATGCCACATCTTTCAAAAAGGAGTGACCTACTTATCCGACCATTTGCACCGATCGGATGATCGACAACGTCGGATGTGACAGCTCACGCAAGCCAGGTCGTCTGATTGGTGCAAATGGTCGGGTAAGTAGGTTACTCCTTTCAAAAATATCCGAAAGGTTTTTAATGTTTTTTGCAATGATGCTTTCAGCAAATCGTGACTTCAAATATGTAAACTATGACACACTCATTTATTAATCCTCAAAAAACAATATCGATTTCTCTTTGAAAGGTGGCCCCAACATTCACTAACCTGAAAGACATTCTTATCTAAGAAAAAGTGCCCCATTTGGTTCTAAATGTATTTTTAAGTCTATCATTTTTTACGACAAGAACCCGACCCCATTATATGCCCAAAAGAATCTAATAAAGAAAATGTTTTTGAACTTAAAATGAGTTGCAGAATTTGATTCATATGAGTGACTATGAATCTCTATTCAAATTGCAGAAATTAACACACAATTGAATATCGTCATTTTTCTTTCTAACAGGTACTAGAATATGAATCCATGCTCTTTGACGTACTTGAAAAATAATCCTGGCATCTAACAATTTTTTGAGCTGTTTTCATATTTACGGTCCCAAAGAAGGATGTATTTTCCTAAGTTTTGTTGAAAGGACGTGACATCATCTTTAATAGGAATAAGATGTTGGGTTATACGTGTATCATCGTATGCCCATGTGAACACATCCCGAAATTTACAAAATAATTTAACATAATAGACCTTTTCTACAGGAGAAATACTCAATCCCAAATTCACATGTTTCACATAGTCAATTGTCCCGAGATTTATCATTTCATGTACTAAAGTTGAGTTGTAGGTTTTCACATTGAACGTTTTATGAACTTGCCTTGTAAATCAAACAATTTCTCAAGGGTTAAAACTCCTTTTGGAATAGTGTTAAATTTAAAGTGATCAAAATTCATTGTCTATAGTCGATCCTTTAAAATTTTCCTTATCTTTCAAAAAATAAGTTATCTAATTATCATCATCAAATACGCTCTAGTTAAGTTATCTAATTATCATCATCAAATACGCTCTAGTTTGTGATGTTATAGGAAGGGCTGGTCTATAGATTAATTTGATAGATAATTTATTTGACTTGAAATCCTCTAAAGGAGTCAATATATAAGCATCACAAGCAAAACAATTAGTTACACCGTTCTTTGCTTGAGGAATGACGTAAATATCAAAAGCATTAATATTTTCTATCAATGTCCAAACTTTCCTTTGATAATTTTTTAAAATATGGAGAATTACTAAAAAATAGAATTTCTAAATTGTGTAATAATAATTTTTCAACTTGCAAAAACTTTCAATTTTTTTACTTTAAAATCTATGGCCCTTTTTAAGCCTTGTACAATAGCTTCATACTCAATAATATTCTTTGTAAATTCGAATTCTAGTATACGAGTAATGTCCTATGTTTCCTAAAAGGACTTATTATTAAACAACCTACCGCAACTCCATTTGGAGATTTATAATTGTCGAACTATAAAGTCCATAAGTTTGGTTCCTAACTTGAATGTACATTATGTACTATATTTACATTTGAAGAATGAGAGGATTCCTGGTGAGATGTCATTGCTTGAATGATATTAGATTGTTGATCATGTGGGACAAAAGATTTTTTAGCAATGAAATCACCAAAACAAGAATCTATCACACAATTGCCATGAATAGGGAATTCAAAAAGAGAAGGTTAATTCATAGTTTCCAAATCAATGACCGCGTGTTTCATGTAATTTTCCCTTTCAATTTTGATTTTATTTGGTTGAACTTTCCAGGGTAACCAAAGATGAGACAAATCCGAAGGAAAATATATATTGAGATTTTGAGATCAATCCCTACTTAAAAGTAGATCATAGACTTTAGGAATATCTACCACAATAATGCCAATAACTTAATGCACATCAAGATGTGAGGAAACTCCAATAAATACATATTTAAGTTCCCCTATCACTTTTAATCTAGACCTATCTAACTGAATAATATGAGAAAGACATTTTATAGTTGTTGCATTGAATTTCTTACAGAAGTATGGCATTAAATTCGATGACGCACGTGAATGTAAATCCCTGATGGTAAGCCCTGAACACATGTGATTTTGTTATTTGTTATTATGGCGGCACTAGGTTCCTGGACCATGGACCATGGATATTTTTCTTATTCTTATTCTTATTTTATTATTAACGTATAATTAAATAAATATCTCAACATGGACAACAAATGTGGTTGGGGGGTCTTGGATTCCACATGTGAGGGGGTTGGGGTTAGGAGTTGCTTCTCTCCCTAACAATACTCTATATTTCCTATTTTTTATTTTATTGGACTATGGAGGTCCTATTACACCTATTTTATTGCATGAACCCATGCACCATGCACCCATGGACCCTTACTGGAAGAGAATAATCATGTTTGGATGTCAATGGGACCCACTCTCCCATTCTCCGTGACTTATTCACCTTATTTGACTATTTTTGTCCACCACACACCTGATTCGAGTTGTCTTAAGTTATTCAGAGTAAAATTGGGTCAATTCGAGTTGTCCTTAGTCAGTTAGAGTGATTTTAGGGGAATTCAAGTCCTTTTTGGTGCATTCAAGTTGTGTTCATTGCATGGGAGTGATTTTGGGGGAACTCGAGTAAGTCTTAGTCAATTCGAGTTGTCTTTAGTGCGTGGGAGTGATTTAAGGGGATCTGAGTCAATATTGAATAATTTGAGTTATCTCCAGTGGTTGGGAGTCTTTTACCAGCGAATCAGGGTCTGTCTAAGTGGACTCAAGTTTCTCTCTTGAAAACTCGAATGGTCATCTAGTGAGTGGGGAAAGACCCTCATTGATTTAGAGTTTCTTGTCATTGAACTGAAGCTAGCCTTTGCCAGTGAATTCAAATTGCTATGAAAGGATTCAAATTGGATTTAATCATCATTCTTGGTTTTAGGAGACATGTACTCTAATGGAATTCAAATCCTTGTGGACGGATTCAAATTACTCTTTATTCATTATTTTTGTTTTGCAAGGGATGATTCTTGCCTTTCAGGGTTTTTCACTGATGGAATTCGAATGGTAATGGGTGGATTCGAATTACTCTCTATTCATTATTCTTTCCTTTCATGAAATTTGAATGCCTGTGGATGTATTTGGATTACTCTCTATTCATTATTCTTGCCTTTCAGGGTTGCTCTCTCATGGAATTTGAATGTATGTGGATGGATTAGAATTACTCTCTATTCATTATTCTTTCCTTTGAGGGTTGCTCTCTCATGGAATTCTAATGTCTGTGGATGGATTCAACTTACTCTCTACTCATTATTATTGTGTTTGTAGGGTTTCTCTATCATGAATTAGAATGCATGTGGATGGATTTGAGGTTTCATTTTAGACATAGTTGTCACACCCTTTTGTTTGTAGGGGAAATTGAAAAAATTGGGAGGGTGATTGTACACCGATCAATCCCAGTGAGGAGATTGGTTACATTTTCTATTGAACACAAAATAACCTTGAGGACCATTATTTGTCTCTAATATGGTCACATGATTCCTGAAGGTGGATGGTGAAGTCACGAGGGACCAAATCAGTGAAGGGAATTCCATTGCACCGGGAAGTGTTGATGCGTAGAATATAAGCGGTGAGGGAATGTGTCATGTCTCATAGGTTATGGCTTGAGTTTAACTATTTGAGATTTGATTATATATTTCCTAAGCATGTGGATCCATGGCCTCAGCTCGCTGGTGGCATGCTCAAGTATTTGGCTTGACTTTGTCTAAGAATGGGTGGAACGTTGTCCTGTTGAAGCTAGTTGCACTATTTAGAGATAACTATTTTATTTGGCTATTATTCCTTGTGTATTTTGTTGCATATGTTTCCATGGAGGCTAGGATTATCTATGATATTTCATGTTTTTTTTAAAGTAAGTACCCACGAGGGATTTGAATCAGACCTCACATTTACAACTTTTGATCTCAATTACTCATTACCAATTGCTTTAAACCCCGTGGGCATTTGATATTTCATGTTGTATATTGGTTTATATTCTCATGTTATATGGCTAAAATTATAGTGTTAAATTGGTAGCTCATCGAGCAGGTTTATTGTATGTATTATTATCGATATTAGATGTAGCTTTATTTATTTTTGTTGGAAGCCATTAGATCTGATGTGTGTGTTGATTATATGGTTGTATATGACAACATTTGGATCTAATATATTATGATTTTAATGGTGTTTATTAGTGTCATAGAATATGAGATATTATAGTGTTGTAATTATGCTTTATAGGAATGTTCAATTGTTGATTTTCTTGTTGTTGTAAATTTGAATTTTATTAGCATATGTAGATATGTATTTATTATTTGGTTAAATGGAAACAAGTGGCTTCCCATAGATGTGATGATGATATTTAAATTACATGTGAAAAGGTTACTTAGACCGGTTGTGCTCATGTTACAAATACAGTGCATCGTATGTACATTTGGGGAATAATTTGCATTGGAAGAGATGTCTTCCTTTTTGTGGCTGATTGCATTTATTTATTTGGCTTGTGGATTGTTATCCTAGCCTTATAGAACCTTATTCCGTTGTGGCATTATTTAGAATAATCCCTTCCCTTGTTAGAATTATGTGTACATGAACCCGGTGGTGTGATTTGGGGTTTTGGTACATTACATGAATCAACCATACAATTATGTACATTTTTATTGAAAATTTTAAATGTAAGGCTTGAGAAGGTGGAGTTCGTGACCTAGAATTACTTCCTAATATTACCACATTAAACGATTTTTTTTGTAAATAACTGGTTGATTTAGCAACAATTTTGGCAGTAGAGGTTTGCGACACATCATGGCCCATCAAATCTTTTATTAATAATTCATTTTGGTGACAAAGTTTGCAGATACTGAGAATATTAATGTTAAATCTTTGATTTTATTTATATCTTCCAGAATGTTATAACCCATGGGATATGATTACTGGTTGCAAATGGTGGGTTTTCTAGGGGCCAAATTATCAACAATTTTTTTAGATGAGGATGGGGAATTAACAAATTTTATACCACCTCAAATTTTGGAATTTGGAATTAGTTTACTAAGGACTGGTATTTTTCTCTTAAGGTTATAATCAATATAAACATGTACTTATTCCATATCCTAATAATCAATAGTGATATTGAAACCTAGTATCATATCCTACAAAAACACAATTGTTTCTTTGTTACATCGTTCTGTAGTTTCTTGTTGATCATGTATAACATCTTCAACTTGGTCTCTATGTTGAGAACATTCATTGAAAATTAGGTTTGTTGCAAGATTCATAGAATTTATCCAATAAAGGAATTTTTTTCCTGAATGACGGGCCTGGTGGTAATTATAAAAAGTTTCAAAAGTTATCTCATCCAGATCAACATTGAGATTTTTAGTAGGAGGTTCTAAATTTTAAGAGGATTAGGTGGGTTAATAGGTCTTAAAAAGAATGGTCTAAAATGTATTTGATTAGAAGTACCCTCTCCAACTCTTCCTTTAATATCAATTATTTCATTAGTTTAATGTTTTACCATTTGCTACAAATTATCCAAATCCAAAGATTCCTTTTCTTTAGGATCAATTATGCTTTTGGGGAAAGTATAGGGAGAATTACATTCTTCTTAGTTTGGGCAGTTTCTCTTTTGATTAGTGAATTATGAATTTTGTTACAGCTAATCATTTCCAGTTCAACCTTTTTCACTTTTTCAAAGTTTTGTGTTAAAGTATGGTTTCCTACTCATTTAACAATGTGGAAATATGTGCAAGAAGAGCATTGGCATATAATTTTTAATTCTAATTCTTGAGTAAACATAGTTTCAAGACAAAAACTATTTATAAGACTGGTAAATATTTGATTGAAATCCTCGACTCATTTTTTAGGGATCACAACCAAAGCAAAAGGTTCAGTCATATGAGAACCTGTAGTGACTTCTTCGCCAAATTTATCAAGAAAGGCTCTTAAAAAGTCATCCCAATTTGTAATTGAACCAACACAAAGATTACAGTATTAGTAGATGCCTTATTTTCAAAAGTATAGGCAAATAATTGGTACACAACATCTTCATGCTGGACATTCATCATTATGATTGATAATATAAATTTTTTAATATGATTATCCAAGGAGACTATCATATCAAGATCATATTTAGGTAAGAGGCACTCAAGGTGGTTAGGTGAATGATGAAGTGGCCCGGATAATGTCAAGGTATCTTGAGCTAACAAAGGTTGGTTCAAGTTATGATTATATTCATTTATCATTCTTGAGTTTTGAGATTCACATGTTTATGTTTTTGTTTCAGCTTCTAAACTCTGTGACTAATGAGAAGGATTTAGTGTTGGAGGAATCTGGTCCAGTGGTTGGGAGGTTTCTTGAAGGGAAAATTCACTTGAATCTTCCATTGAATGAAGTAACGTATTATCCTCTTCTTCAACCACTTTTTTGTGTTTTCCTTCTATGGGGTAATATATGGGTTATGGGCAATGATCCAATCCTCCTAACACATGCCTTGGTAAACCACTTAAATTGATTTACTTATTCGTTTGGATCTAATATATTATGATTTTAATGGCGTTTATTATGAAACATATAGTGCCTGGTCACCTAGCTATCTATGGTCTAAAACATAATCATACATCAGATTCCCACCATTATTTCCTCCATTTTGATCTTCATAATTGTATTTCCACTAAAAATGGTCCTAAACATCATTATTCCTTCCCATAAATGAAGGGATGATGAGCATTTATTGTGATTTATCCCCACTCTCTCCCAAAAAGGGTCAAAAACCCTAAAAATGAGAATGGGTAAAAAAACCCTAGATAAATACCCTAGACAATAAAATACCATCTTTAAAAACCCTAGTACCATACTATAAATAAATTGTGAAGGACTCCTCCAAAACACTTTTTGGCCATTCCAGAAGCACTTTTGCTTTTTTCCATTTGCTTTTAGTCACATCATACACTTTTCTCCATTATTCCCATATTTTGCCACACCGTTCCCCACGGTGTATGTTAAGCTTGCTCCATACTCATTTGGATCCATCCCCCATCTGACAACTAGCTGTGGAAGAGACTGGAAGCCAAAACAGTGGAGTCGTGGGACCATTTCCTAAGACGACTATAGTGGCCCAACTTCAAAAGAAAAGTGTGTTCATTGTTATTTTATGCATTAGTTAGTAGTATAAATTTGAAAAAACCCTAAAAATATTGTTGTTGTTATCTTGGTTCTTTTTGTTATTGTTGAACTCTACCCTATGACCGACATTATCTAGGGTTGGTGCTTTTGCATGTAGTAGGAGAGAAATACCCACTACAGTTTTAGTGACACCATTCGATCTATCCATACAGATCTTTGTTTTTGTAGGTTTTGCTATTGGTTTTTTATCCCTTGTTGCCTTCAACCGTCATAGATCTGACCCTCATGCGGTAGATCCGAACTAGTATTTCTGCAGGGCCTTCCCCATGGCCCTAGTCGACAACCACTTTTGAAAAAAAATTGTTCAGGCCGAGTTGCACCTATCCTGTTGAAAGTTGCAATCCAGTCCTTTTTTCCCGATAAGCACAACCCAGGTTGCGCCTTTTTCCTCAATAAGAGAGACCTAGCTCAGACACCCAGATCGCTCCTATCCTAACTTTTGGAGCGACCCTAGTCGCTACTATGAATTGGTTTTGAGCAATTTGTCGCGCTTAATTCTCTATTTTGCGTGACCTGTGTTTGTCGAATTTTTTTCTACTTTGATCGTGACTGTTTCCCTATTCTGTGCGATCTCGATCGCACCTATTCCACCAACAGGTGTGACTTGTAGTTTTTTAGTCCTTTTTGGTGCTTGAGATCCCTATTTCATACCCCCTGTCTGTGTTATACCCCTTTACTACATGTTTCTGTCCAGATATGATCCTTTGCAGCCCCTTGGTATGTTTTGTGATCGTAATTACTTGGTTTGTGAGCCGTTCTAGTTGAGCTTTGTGGTTGATACCCCATGTATGTTTCCTACATTTGATTAGTTCCTTTTTACTGCTCATTTACTTCAAGTATATTTTATTTCTAAATGAACAAGTTACTTTGTAGCATATTTACTGTCATTTACTACTTTTATCTGCATTTTATTTTTATCCCGGCAATGAGATTGCTACATCTTCATCGTTGGATTGTTGGGGCTTGTACACACCATTTGCACACATCTCACACCCTAAAGATCAAAACACTTGGTTCTTGACCCCAATCCAACCTTAAAATTAACTTAATACAACCAACATTGTAACCTCATTTGAGGACAAAACAATATTGTAGCTAAGGTTATGACATTGGGGATAGGCATCCAAACAACACCCCGCTGTCACTTACATACTGAGACATAGTTGTTGTCCATTAGGGGACCAAAATCCTCTTGTACTTGTTGACACGGTCTAGGCCAGTTTGTCACCCCCCCTGCTCAATAGGAGTAAGGCGCAAAGAAGGGGTTTCGAAGGTGAGGGTGGAATACCACACTCCATCTTGCACCGAAGGATAAACCTTTGCAGTCCTCCCTGTATCAACCAGCGGGGGGTTGGGGGCCAAAGGGCTTAAGCGTCATTAAACCAACCGAACATGTCATGAACAAGGTATCCTAGTTGCCATTATTCTAGGGATATTTTACTAGAGATCCTTCTTGGTAGTGGGATTCTCTTAGCTTATATTGCTCTTCCATTTCGTATTGTCTGACCCAGATTTCATCACCCTGTTGAGGATATGATTTGTTAGGGGATTCCAACTTGTAGTTAGTACTTTGCTTGCACTTTTATCCCATAGATTAGTGTGTCATTTTATTTTATAGGTAGTGTTGCTTGTTGGATTTATGGCCACTTTGTTGTAGACTCGCCTTGCTGTGACCCGCTGTTGCAGTTTGGTTTTATAGATTATTGTTGGTCCGTGAGCTACCATTTCATACGCTCTCCTTCTACACACTCGATTTTAGTTCCATTTTTTAGCCTGCGATTGATAGTCTTTAGTTTTCATTCATTACACATCACTTCATCACGTCATCATGGCTCCACCACGCTACTCACATAGGCTTAGGGGGTATAACCTTAGTTCGGTTCTTTGAATTGTCACCGTCAAATCCATATTCTACATCATTCACCACCTTTGGAGCCACATAAGGCCTCCGAGTATGATTCAGATTCATATCAGTCCGAACCCACCTTGTTCACTGCCCCATCTAGCCCCATGGCTGGTGCACATCCTGACCCCTTCCAAGGGGGAACGATTGGTAGTGGGCTTATGTCCATTCCTCCCATCATTATGATATCCCTTCTGCTAGACCGACAGGTCCTGGTCCTAGTGGACCATTCCCCACTGCACACACTACTGCTGGTCCCCTGCCCACTATTGGTGGCCCCACTCCTTCCCCCGTTTTTTCAACCATTCCACCATTTATACCTAGGAGCAGTGGCCCTTCCACTTCCATTTTGACTATTCCTACCATTCCAATGACTATTCCTACTATCGTAAATCAACCTTATGCACCCCCAGTTACACATGGGAACTACGTTCCCGCCGCTGTCGACACCATTGTTAGCCCGTCCTGATCCATTCTCGTTTCTAGTCTACCTTTTATGGCTAGTCTCAAACCTGCCTGATTTGGCATGATTGACCAATGAGCCCATTCTTCATAACCCACAATGGCATCCTATTCCTACCAAAATTCCCTCATACATCCCTAAGTTTGAGGGAAAGGTGGGAGAGGATCCTCAAAATCACATTATGTCATTCCACCTATGGTGTTCATCTAACATCATAGTGTATGATTCCGTCCGGTTGCGGTTATTCCAGTGCACACTCACTACTATTTTGACCAAGTGGTATATTGAACCGCGTCACACCACCTACCTAGATTTTTTCCTCATTAGCTTCCATGTTCCTTGAATACTTCCAGTTACCCATCCGTTATGATGAGGGAGTGGAAATATTATTATCCTATCGACATAACACAACTATTCATATCACGGATCATATCCACAAATGGCGCAGTCTCTGTAGCTTGTGTAAGATCCAATAGATGATAGGATTTTCCTAAATTAGTTCCTCAAAACCTTACTCTCCCCCATAGCCAAGGACATTGCATCTGAGTGCCCACAAACAGAAGAGGAATCCATCCTTAAGGCTCAACAGTTCGATATTATTTTACGCCCAATCAAGTTACTTGTATACCATCATACCCGATACTCCCCGTGTCGGCTCCTCACATCGAGATACGTCGAGGGCATCCCATGCTGCTGATGGATTTATCAACTCTGTTAGACAACATCCTCACTTTTACCCAACCACTCCCATGATGACACCCCATTCTAGTCACACTCCTAGTGTTGCCCAAATAGGTTATGCCCCTTATTATTGACGTGTAATTGCTCAATCTGAGGCCACACCTTCGTATGCGCCTCCCACACCAACCCCTCACGTTCATGGAATGACTTGTTCGGCACACTCGTGTATTGTCCAAACGGTCAGCTTTGCAGCCCCACCCGCTACTCCTGTCTATTATGCACCACCTGTGAAACCTACTCCTACTCTAGCCCTAACTCCTCCTACTCCTACAAGACAGGTCTATGCACAAAATAACATCCCTAACCAATCTGCCCCCAATAACCAACAAGGGAAGGGAAGGAATAAAAGAGGTAGGAATCGAGTTAACAACTAGACCTAAGGAGGTGGCCACAAGGCCAACCCCCCAAACAATAATGACGTCGAACCTCCTGCACAGAATCCCCAATGTCCCGCTCGACCTTGGAAGAATCCACGGTTGTAGACTAACCATCTCTGTGCTATCTATAACACTGAGGGACAATACACTCATTAGTGTCCTCACTTGAATCATGTCCACCACTTACTCCAAAATTATAGTCAACTTGATCCCAAAGTGGCTGCTCCGACTCAGCCAAACCCAGCACCACCGGGTCCTCCTTCTATGGTTCCCGAAAACCCCCTACCACACCAAGGAATGGTTGCAACCTAGTCCTTGGTCCCACAAACTCTCATCACCACTGTTTTGACTCAACCCACTGATCATGGTGTCCATCACCTCATGACATTATCATCTGATGTCAACCCGTAGACTCGATAAAACTAGTATGGTTCCACCATAGAAATTGTTGACCCATCTATGACATCTATCTCCACCACTCCTGAGACGTCGTTGCATTTTCCAAGACCTCCTATGGAAGGGACTGCCAAAGTCCCACGGTTCCCTTTTCGTCACGTCGCGAACAACGTCACTACCAGAGTTGCGCTCAACTACAGTATTGTTGATGACTTGAACTAGTGTCCCACAACCATGTCCACTCTGGAAGTGCTCAAAATTTGTCCTTTGCAACGTAAAGTGTTGTTATCTACGCTAGGTGTCATTGATCCCTCTGATTCCAGGTTGATCACCTTCGACTTGGATCAAGGAGAACCTAGGATGCCATCATCTGTTTCCTTCCAAGTTACGGTCACGATCTAGAATTTGGTTATTCATCGATGCATCATTAATGATGGGGCATCCACCTATGTTATGTCAACCTATCTTTGGCAGAAACTTGGATCTCCCACCCTTCAACCTTCCACTACTGCTCTTCGCACCTATGATGGTTGTTCTACTCAGCCCCAAGGAGTTCTCATGAACATCCCTGTTGAGTTAGCTGACAAAACAATGTTGATTGACATTGAGGTTGTCAACTCTCAATTCGATTACAACCTCCTCCTAGGACGTAGTTACATGTATGCAATGTGAGCGGTTGCCTCTACTGTCTTTCAGCACTTGATGTTCTATCATGATGGGAATATCATAAGCATCAACTAGCTGACATACTGTGATCCAAAGGGGCTAGTTACACCAAAACGCATCCTTCCCACTATCGACAACGTGTCCATACCTTGCTTGCCGTTGGCCTGGGCTTGTTTTCCAATGCTCCTATGATGGACACCTTTTTGTCCTTTCCACCTCCTCCTTCATCGACTGATATATCAGATTTGTGCACTATCACAACCAGTAGCGTTCTGACCTCCTCGCAGCCTCAGTCGCAACCCCAACCATAATCCTCAGGGAATTATTGGGGTTCATTCCATGTCCACACGCTTCCCTTCCTTTTTCCACCATCTGACATTGTGAGCAAGGATGCCATGGCTACTCTCAACTTTCCTGGTTTCACTTTGGGTATTGTTGTGTGGTACCTCGATCAACCCACCCCACACTCGACTCCATAGGTTGTGTTTACTACCCTCCAACCTATTGAGATGATGTCGCACCCACCTGCTGGTCCACCAAAGACTACTCCTGTCTCTACTCCTTCCCCTCCTCCAAAGAAGGCTGGGGGCAAGGGAACAAAAGTGATGATAGAACCACGCCCTTCTCCTACATGTGCTTTATAGGATGGCCAAGGCCATGCGACAAATAATTGTCCCAATTTACCTCTCCTTCGCAACCACATGCGCGTTGTAGCCGATATTAACGACATCCTAGTTGTCATTTTTCCAACTTTACCCATGGTCAAGAACAAGTCACTGCAAACCAACCACCCATGTGCAATTTGTGGCCAATATGGACATTATTCACAGCATTGCCCAAACTTACCTGAGTACCAGTCACTCCTTAGTGAACTTCGCACGCACTTCCGTGAGTCCGACATTACTTTCCTTGAGAAGATCCACCCTTCGACTTCTTCCTCAGATACCACCAATACCATTTATATGATCTCTAGCTCTAGTATTCCTTTCCCATCCTTGACCGTGGAAGATTCTCCTGATTTATCCCGACACCACTTTCGCGACGAGGAAGAGATCCTCAAAACCACCACTGGTTTCACCCCATTTCACTTACTCCACAGTGTGGAGTTGGTTCTTCCCATTGAATGCAAAATTCCATCACTCTACAGTGCAAAGTTCTCTCGGGTGAAGAAACGACCTACTAGACTGCCTCCCTCCCTACTTTCTTCGAGCCATTTCCTTGAGTCACCTCGATTTGTGTGCCACCACGCGAATCACACCTTATACGTATTAGCATGTTCAGGATCCATCCGCTCCATCCATACTGCATAGTTGGCCTTTTTTACCTCCATCCATCATCTTACAAGGAGGCCCCATCAACGTTCCATTGTTATTCCTATCAGCCATGTTCACAACAAACATCTTTCCATACATCAAACAATTCCTCCTTGCTTGACTGACCATGATAGAGTTTTGGTTAAGCTCTTTCCTGACTCCAAAAAGAATGAAAAGATTTCTAAGCACGCTTGCATCCTTTCATGCTCATTAAAGTATTTGAAAGGGTGTCTATGTGGCCTCATTTAGCTCCTTTTTCAGACTACGTAAACTATCAAAAGAAAAGGACCACCCTAGCACCTTCAGGCTAGGAACGTTTCCCTTTGTATCCTTTTATGCTTTGTCGAACATTAGGACCGTAACTTATGAAATATATAATTATGGGTTTTATTTAAGCTCTTTTCCATCCCTCTCATCAATAAAATATCGTCGAGCAATCTTGGTTTCGTTCATGCTCGTAAAAGTATTTGAAGGACCATCTAGTTAGTGTAAGTTTAACCCTTTCTGGCCTCATTGGACTACCTATGGTAAAGAAGTCTCTCTTCCCCTGTGGTTTGGAGAGCTCTCCTTCATACACTCTTATCCTTTTTCGGGCTTAGGAGACTATCATACGAAAAAGAGACCACACTGGAGTCTTCTTCCTGTTTTCATACTCTCTAAAAATGAAAACACCATCGAGCATTTATCTTCTCGGGCTTGCTAAAAATCCATGAGATTGTATCATATCGAGCTTAGTTCTATCCCTTCTTCATGCTCCTTAAACTATGAAGCAGGCCCAAATAGTCTCTCTAGGCTCCACCACATATGATCTCACATTATGGCATCTTTCCCGCATTGGGTCACCTTTGTTCAGAGTACTCTGCAATGAGTCTACCTTGTATCCCTTGGATATCACTCTTCTAGTTAATTCCCCAAGTATTTCCCATTGTAGTTATCTTCCCATTTTTATAGCTATGATCCCTTTCCCATGGGTCACTTTCATTTGCTGCCAGGTCATCCTTGTCGTCTTACTATGAACAAAAGAAGTTTGAGTCCCCCGTACTCCCCTTCCCCTGTTCCCCATTTAGTGTTTTAGTCCCCTGATTGTTCCACATATTTGGTTATCCCTCTCGTGCTTCTATCAATGATACCTCATTGCCTTGTTAATTGCAGATATCCCTATGTTGATGTCAACACATTTATTCCAAAGGATAGACCCAAAGGTCCTTGTATCCTGATTTCATCCACCTCATTGATGAGTTCCTTGGACCACTTGAAAGGAGTCATTAGTGCCTTTTGGGTTGGTTGTATCTCACGTGCTCGACTTTAGCTACATCATCGCACCGTTGAGATTTGTACAGGGTATTGGTCTGTTCATTATTTGGTCGAAGACCTTGGTTGTCACATGACTCTAGCACATTGGTGAGTCGATCATGGGACCCATACAATTTCATGTCCCTTGTGATTTCTGGGCTGCGTTGGAGACAGTGTTCGGAAGCCCCTCTGTGTCATGCTTTCGTGTATCTCCAGTACTTGATGCTGCATATTGTACCACAGAGATTTTGACTCTCAGTCATTGAGTCCATCTAGTTATGTACACTTCTAAATCCAGTAGACCATCAGTTGTGATGGTATTGCATTCCGTGAGAGTGTCATTGTTCCTATGTATTAGTTCTTCATATCAGCATTTGTATTCAACCTTCCATTGAGGCCACCATTATGTATCACCATTTGTATATGTATTGATAGAATCCCATATATTGATCCTTGATCCCCATTAATTAGTTTTTGAGACATTGTTATGAGCATGGGTATGCCCGCCTCATCCATATACATGTCAGGCACTATATGTATCTCATCCATTTTTGAGAAGTAATAAAAAACCAAAAGCCATCGAAGTTCGAACAAGGAAACTCCACTTCTTGCCGGTCCTCTCCAGTATCTCCATTGTTGTCACCATTTTCCCATGATCCTATGATGTCCATTGGCGATACGATGAGCTCCTGCCCTCACACATCAAGGGGCAATCTGTTAACACAAAAAATTGTTCACCTATCTCTCTATGGTCTAAACCATAATCATACATCATATTCCCACCATTATTTCCTCCACTTTGACCTTCACAATTGTATTTCCACTAAAAATGGTCCTAAACATCATTATTCCTTCCCATAAATGAGGGACAATGAGCATTTATTGTGATTTATCCCCACTCTCTCTCGAAAAGGGTAAAAAACCCTAAAAATGAGAATGGGTCAAAAAACCCTAGATAAATACTATGGACAATAAAATACCATGGGTCAAAAACCATAGGACCATACTATAAATACATTGTGAATGACTCCTCCAAAACACTTTTTGGCCATTCTAGAAGCACTTTTACTGTTTGCCATTTGCTTTCAGTCACATCATACACTTTTCTCCATTATTCCCATATTTTTCCACGCCATTCCCCACAGTGTATGTTGAGCTTGCTCCATACCCATTTGGATCCATCCCCCATTCGACAACTAGCTATGGAAGAGACTGGAGACCAAAACCGTGGAGTTACGGGACCATTTCCTAGGACGACTATGGTGGCCCAACTTCAAAAGAAAGGTGTGTTCATTGTTATTTCTTGCATTAGTTAGTAGTATAAATTTAAAAAAACCCTAAAAATATTGTTGATGTTATCTTGTTTCTTTTTGTTATTGTTGAACTCTACCCTATGACCGACATTGTCTAGGGTTGCTGCTTTTGCACGTAGTAGGGGAGAAATCCCCACTACAGATTGAATATGGCATGTTGTCTTGAATTGCTTCATACAAATTCCTATTATTAATTAAATATGATTTTTATGAGCTGGTTGGGAACTTGAATGTATTGCAGTAGATTCCATTCGATGAGATGGATTGGACACATGGATTCTCATCCTACATCTTTTTTCTACCCTTTGATTCCTATATTACTCTTGAGCTAAGGGTTTTCAGGAACACTCGAGTTCTTCTATGTATGTAGTTGTTTGTAATTTTTCAGGATCATTAGAATTCTACTATGTATCCAGTTGTTTGTAATTTTTCATGATCCTTAGAATTCTACTATGTATCTAGTTGTTTGTAAATTTAAATGGTATAGTTGATTCAAGAAAAATATTTGGTCGTCAATATTGATAGGTAGTCGGGATTAGATTGGATTTGGTTGGGTCATTCACTGATTTGTTTGAGTCATCAAAGATATATTTTTATTATTATATATATTCTATTATATTTTCCTCTCATCTTAGTTTCATCAAATAGTAAAGACACATGTTCATTGTTAAACGCGTATTGATTTCATGCCCTACTTCTAGCGCCAATTATGTTGACATGGATGATTTCCCTATATCAACAACAAAGTTTTAACCCAAAAAATAGACCCATCAAGACTCTTTCTTGTTTTCTATGGAAAAACCTATCCTATTTTTAGCCTAGTTTTTTTATCAGGTTTATGGGAATTGAAAGAAAATTTGTTTCCATTGTTTTCTTATTTATGTAAACTTACTACAATCAAAGAGACTATAATTCTAACTTATATTATTATAAGAATCAATTGCTAAATTAAGTTACCTTAAAGCTAAGGATTTTAATATTTTGTATGATGGAAGTGATAGTTGTCATTTATGAAAAAAAATTCTGCTAAATTAATTCTATAGGAAATTTCCAAATATAAACAATGTTTAAGATTTATTATGAACTCACGAATAATCAATATTCACACATTTATTTCATACAATGAACTCATAATGAAAGATTTTTTGGAACAATAAATAAAAAGAAACAAATAACTTAAATAATTAAATTATCGAGTTAGAATTTCTTACCGCACATTGTTAATCATTTTCTTGAAGCAAAAAAATCACAATTTCAAGTATAGCTCCAAATAAGAATATACAGTTGCAAAATATTGGTCAATACTTGCTTCTCCGTATTCACTTCTTGAAAGATTGAGTCTTAACAATGAATTTCTTTCTCAAAAACCAATTTCAAAGTTTCTCCCAAACATAAAAAAAAATTCCTCGAAAAAGGTCCCCTTTTTCTTCTAATCTTCTCACTTAAATAGATACAAATGGCGATTATGATAAGTGAATATTGACTTAACCTTAACTTTAAATCAAAGGGGAGCTAGAGTTAAGTTCATTTTCTAAATCCTTTTCATATTGTTCCCAATGAATATTGACTTAACCTTAACTTTAACTCAAAGGGGAGCTAGAGTTAAGTTCATTTTCTAAATCCTTTTCATATTGTTCCCAATTTTCAAATAACTCATTACACAAAGTAAAGTGAGGAAAACAATGTTGTTTTAGTGGGCCCCTCAAATTTGGAAGCTGAGCTTGATGTCCTTTAATGTATTTTTGAATTTTTGGTATAGCATTTTGGAGTTTTGTAACTTTTTGAACCTCTTTAGCAATAAATTTACGAACATGTTTTTTTCAACATGAGAATTTTTTTGAAGCTCAACTTTGTGTTGATCTTGAGCATCCTCCAACAATTATTTACCATCGAAAAAATTATTAAGTGGACCGAAAGGCGAAAAATGACAATGGATAACAATATCCCAAATCTTGATGTAAATTAGTCATTCATCTTCAAATAGATTACAGGCACCTCACACCATTCTATCACATGTTGTTCATACTTAAATAGATACAAAATGGCGATTATGATAAGTGAATATTGACTTAACCTTAACTTTAACTCAAAGGGGAGCTAGAGTTAAGTTCATTTTCTAAATCCTTTTCATATTGTTCCCAATGAATATTGACTTAACCTTAACTTTAACTCAAAGGGGAGCTAGAGTTAAGTTCATTTTCTAAATCCTTTTCATATTGTTCCCAATGAATATTGACTTAACCTTAACTTTAACTCAAAGGGGAGCTAGAGTTAAGTTCATTTTCTAAATCCTTTTCATATTGTTCCCAATTTTCAAATAACTCATTACACAAAGTAAAGTGAGGAAAACAATGTTGTTTTAGTGGGCCCCTCAAATTTGGAAGCTGAGCTTGATGTCCTTTAATGTATTTTTGAATTTTTGGTATAGCATTTTGGAGGTTTGTAACTTTTTGAATCTCTTTAGCAATAAATTTACGAACATGTTTTTTTCAACATGAGAATTTTTTTGAAGCTCAACTTTGTGTTGATCTTGAGCATCCTCCAACAATTATTTACCATCGAAAAAATTATTAAGTGGACCGAAAGGTGAAAAATGACAATGGATAACAATATCCCAAATCTTGATGTAAATTAGTCATTCATCTTCAAATAGATTATGGGCACCTCACACCATTCTATCACATGTTGTTCATGTTCTTGGATCTCATATTCTCCTAAAATTATAATGTTAGTGAGCTTTATGTTTCCTTTGATGTGTGAGCTTGCTTAGTAAAATTCATTTGATGTTCTGTTTATTCCTATAACTCGTTCCATTTAAGATTTTCTTTGTAAATAATTGACAACTATAAAATACATTCCTCTCATTTAAAAATTCTTATTTAGAAATCCTGCAGTCTGGAAATGTGACTGAGTCTATTCATAACATACTTAATGATCCCAAAATGACAGGATCTACTAACACTTGAATTTTCATGTGAATTCTTAAAGCAGTTAACTTGTTAAAAGACTTTAAATAACAAGCTTATCAAGGGCTTAAAATAACTAAAAAACATTATAAATGAACAAGTGATGCAAACCATAAGAATGTGGACACTGTATGATAACGAAGTTTGTCCCTGATGGACTACGCCTACGGGTCTAGTTTCAATGAGGACCGATCTTATTAGTCTTCAAAAATCTTTGAACATGTACAAAATGCCTTCATCCTTCAAGTTGCTTCAAAAAAAGGACTTAGGATTTCAATCATAAAGCCTCTCACTCTCAACCTTCCCAAGAGTGGCTAAAAATCCTCTTTACAAAAATAAGCAAAGCTTACAAAGCCGTTACAAAGGCATAATGACAGCTTACCATTCTCTCCTCAAAACTTCCATGCTTCTCTTGGAAAAATACATTGGTTTATAGCCAAAATTTCATAACTTCATCACCAAAATCTATGGGATTTGATCCAAATTAAATGGATAAAATATATGCTAATCCCAAAATATATGGTAAGTTAAAACTATATTTAAAAGCAATGCATAGAATTGTAAACATTTGGCATAGGCACACCCATATTTGGGGATTAAATCCACCCCAAATCAAACTTAAAAGCAATTTAATTCAAACTCCTTAACAAATGGAGCGCTTGACACATTGGTTAAAGTGTTGGAATTGTTGGGAGGAGGTCAGGGGTTCAAACCCATGAACATCTCCTCTTGTTGTGATTTTTGGTTGGCATATGGTATGAGGTGTTGGTTGTTTGTATGGTTTGGCCACCAGTTCTATGGTGGATTGTTACCACGTTGCAAAGGTTTACATAACACATGGGGCTGAGGGATTAGCGCTCCATTTTGCCCCTTTTTTGAAATAGAACACAGTTCAAGTTCAAATAGTAGGTAAGCCCATAGATTATTAAGAAACACCGATGTAAATCTTGGACAAACGGATAATGTGGAGACTTTGGCAGAGTAGGAGGTCATGGGTTTGATCCCCCTTGACCATCATAATTTTTTGGTTAATAGAATACATGGATGGCCAACTGGTCTGCCATGTGGCAACATTTGATTGGCCCATTTGAGTTCCACTTGTGCGATTAACTGGCCACTTGTCATCCTGTAATAGGTCCACATCACCTACCAACTAGACTGAAACTTACCACGTCAAAATCTATGAGTGTTCCATTTCAACACCATACATGCCACGTGTCACCCTTAAAGTGGTTCCACGTGGCACCCCCTTTTGTCAAATTTTACTTGTTATGCCGAAAGTTCAAAACATGATATCTTTCACGTCCGAAGTTCGTTTGAGGTGAAACAAACGTCGTCGGAAAGATCTCATCGGGCTCTACACATCTGCAAGATTTTTTGTTTTCAATTTGAAGACTTTAATTTTGATCGATCTTAGAGATCCTCCTGGAATCAAACCTTCGTACTAAGAAGCTTTTGGACCACCAAAAGCTTGAATCATTCAGAATTCAAGTGAGGACATGTTCGTCTCACTTGTCTCGTATCAGTTGTCCATTCTTCTTGGAACCTGTACATTGGAATTATCATAATAACAACCAACACTGCATTGACATTTTTGAGTACATTAATCCCATTTTCAACCAAATTTACATTCAATATTGTCGAAACCAACCATACACTGCTAATTAGTAGAAAGATGAATATCAAAATTAAACATATGAAAGAGATTTTACCCACATCATGCTTATGTTTTACCATAGGAACACTATCAACCATAATAGGTGCATTGTGGTGCAACGACACTTCCTTTTCATGCTTAAGATTCTTTTTTTCCTTAAATTGCATAGACACAAGTGCCAAATTTTGACTTGCCTTAACGACCCTTTTTAGTTGTTGGGTAGTTCCCAATGATCTGTCATTTTTAAATGAATGTGAATGTATTATATACTTGATTCCTTCCTTAAACAAGTGATACTAATTATGTTCTCTTTAGAAAATTTCCTTTCGATCATATAAGTATGGGATACCCAACACAATTCTATAGATATCTAGTGGAACCACATCAAATTCAACCTCATCTACAAAATTGGATGTTATTGCAAACTTTAGATCACATTGCTTTGTTACTTGTAATATTTTATCTTTGCATACCCAACCTAATGGATAAGGTTTCATGTGTGGTTTTGTTGTTAATCTCAAATGCTTAACTACTTCTTCTAAAATGAGATTAGCTTGATATTCACTATCTATGAGTGGGTCGATCTTAGTTTGTTTTGTAATCACCCTTATATGAAATAATGCATACCTTTTTCTATCCTTAGAATTGGCATGATCTTTGGAAGTAGAAGCACATGAAGAACCAATGTTAGAATCATTACCAACAATAGGTTTATCTTTCACACCTACGATTGTTATCTTTGTTTTGTCCTCAGAATCTGATCCAAGGTCCTCAACGATAAACGTGGCATTTTGCTTCCCTTTCTTATCCTTAAACCACTTTGGTTTCAATTCTATATGTAGTACCCAACACTTTTCTTCTTTGTGTCCTTGGTTTTGACAATGTGAGCATGGAGGCCTCTCATCACCTTTCCTCACTATAGTTGTATGCTTACCTTTCCCTTTTCCCTTACCTTCTTTTAGCTGGTTGGATTCAACTAAAAACTTATCACGAGAATTCTTCCCTTTGGATTCAATGTGTGTAGCTTGCACACACACCTCATCAAGTTTAGTAGGATTAAACATAAGTATTGTATGACACAAATAACTATGTAATCGTCCAATAAACTTGAGAAGAGTTTCTTGAGTGTAAAGAGGTATAACCAAAATCAAAGCTCTCTTTCTGGATTCCTTAGTATATTCTTGTACATTCTGACCTTTACCTTGCCTTAAGTTTTTCCAATCCATCATGGCTTGCTGCATGTATCCTAATGGGTATAATTGCTTCTTTAATGCAACATTAAATTCATACAAGGAAGAAATACTTTTACCTTTTGTAAGGAGCTCTTCCTATTTCTTACTCTCCCACCAGATGAGTGCAGTGCATCCAAGACGGAGAGTAGCCAACTGGAGCTTTGCACTATCATATACAAGCTTTTGGATCTTGCAATACACTTCAATCTTCCTGATTGAATTATCCAAATTTTCAGTGTTAAGTTCAACATTATATGTAGGAAAGTCAAACTTAATATCAAATTTCAGAAAAGGTAAATCATACTTAGTCTTCTTAAATTGTTTCTTTGGATTTGAAGAAGCAGTACTTGAGATTTTAGAAGAGGAAGAAGAATATGGAGAAGGAGTCTCATAAGGGTCTCCTCCATTTCCTTGGTTCAATAAAGCATTATCCTCCAGTGTCTCCTTCCTCTTTTCCTTTTTTACCAATCTCTCTTGATAATCTACAAACATTTTTTATACCTTGTATGCCATCTGATATAAAGCCTTGCGAAAACCCTTCTCATCTTCTTCTCAGTATTCTTCATATGCCATTTTATTTCTTCGATGTGTACGTCCAATCTATGGATTGAAAGTCTCAAGTTGGCCTTCACCTCACTTAAGCCTTGACCTAGTTAACATTCACACTTTGTAATTCCCTGGTTAGCTTGCTCTAATACCAAACATGATCTGAAAATGACAGTATCTACTAACACTTGAATTTGCATATGAATTCCTAAACCAATTAACTTTTAAAAAGACTTTAAATAACAAGCTTATCAAAGGCTTAAACTAAAAAAATATATAAATGAACAAGTGAAGCAAACCATAAAAATGTGGACACTGTATGATAACGGAGTTCGTCCCTAATGGACTATGACTTCGGGTTTAGCTCCAATGAGGACCGATCTTATTAGTCTTAAAAAATGTTTGAACAGGTACAAAATGCCTTCATCCTTCAAGCTGCTTCAAAAAAAGGACTTAGGATTTCAATCATAAATCCTCTCACTCTCAAGCTTCCTAAGAGTGGCTAAAAATCCTCTTTACAAAAATAAGCAAAGCTTACAAAGCCTTTACAAAGGCATAATCGCATCTTACCATTCTCTCCTCAAAATATTCCATGCTTCCATGCCTCTCTTGGAAAAATAAATTTGTTTATATAGCCAAAGTTTCATAACTTCATCACCAAAATCTATGGGATTTGATCCAAATTAAATGGATAAAATATATGCTAATCCCAAAATATATGGTAAGTTAAAACCATATTTAAAAATAATGTAAATAATTGTAAACATTTGGCATAAGCACACCCATATTTGGGGATTAAATCCGTCCCAAATCAAACTTAAAAGCAATTTAGTTCAAACTCCTTAACAAATGGAGTGCTTGGTGCATTGGCTAAAGTTCCAACATTGTTGGGAGGAGGTCATGGGCTCAAACCAACATACCTATCCTCTTGTTGTGAATTTTGGTTGACATATGGTATGAAGCATTGGTTGTTTGTATGGCTTAGCCACTGTTTCGATGGTGGGTTATTACCACTTTGCAATGGTTTACATAACACATTTTGGTTAACATATGGTATGAAGCGTTGGTTGTTTGTATGGTTTGGCCACTGTTTTGATGGTGGTTTGTTACCACGTTGCAATGGAATACATAACACATGGGGTGGTCCCACCCCTTTTTCGAAATAGAGCACAATTCAAATTCAAATAGTAGATAAGCCTACAGACTATTAAGACACATCGATGGGAATCTTGGATAGGTAGATAATGTGGAGACTTTGGTGGAGGAGGAGGTCAAGGGTTCAATCCCCCTTGAATGCCAATTTTTTTGTTAATAGAATACATGGATGGCCAGCCGGACTGCCATGTGGCAGCATTGGATTTTCCCATTTGGTTTCCACCCATGCAATCAACCTGCCACTTGGCATCCTATAACATGTCCACATTACCTACCAACTCAGTACAGACAGCTAGACTGTAACCCGCCACGTGGTTCTCTTTGAGTGTGACACATCGGTTTTGTATAGGCCACGTGTCACCCGTACAGTGGTGCCATGTGGCACCCTCTTTTGTCAATTTTACTTGTTTTTCCGAAAGTTCAAAAAGTTATATCTTTCGTGTTCGTAGTCTGTTTGAGGCAAAACGAACGTTGCTGGAAATATCTCGTCGATCTATACGCATCTGCAAGCTTCTATTCACAATTTGAAGACTCTAATTTTGATCGATCTTGGAGATCCTCCTAGATCACTTAAGGAAGGTAGTTATCATTTCTTGACCAAATTTATAATATAAAACTTAATTCTCTAAATGAGCAACTTTCTAGTGTAATTTCTTAACATCTCTAGCTTCTGAATTTGACCTATAAGGATATAAGGACACATGGTATAAGGATACATATTCATTCATTGATTTAAGGACACATGGTATAAGGATACATATTCATTCATTGATTTGTTTGAGTCATCGAATATATTTTAGTATTATTATATATTTTATATTAAATTTTCCTCTAAGCTTAGTTTCATAAAATAGTTAGGACACACATTCATTGTTAAACACATATTTATTTCATGCCCTACTTCTAGTGCCAATTATGTTGAGAGGGAATATTTCCCTATATCAACAACATAGGTTTAAACCAAAAAATAGGCCCAATTAGACTCTTTCTTGCTTTCTACGGAAAAACCTATCCAATTTTTAGCCTAATTTCTTTTTGATGAGTTTACGAGAATTGAAAGAAAAATTCTTTCAGTGGATTTCTTATCTATGTAAACTTACTACAATAAAAGAGGCTATAATCCTAACTTATCTTATTATAAGAATCAATTACTAAATTAAGCTAGCTTAAAGCTAAGGATTTTAATATTTTGGATGATGGAAGTGATAGCATTTATGAGGATATTTTCTACTAAATTAATTATATAGGAAATTTCTAAACATAAATAAAGTTCAATATTTATTATAAACTCACAAATAATCAATCTTCACACATTTATTTCATATCATGCATTCATTACGAAACATTTGTTTAAACAATAAAGAAAAGGAAATAAGTAACATAAATAATTAAACAAATTAGAATCTCTTACTACACATTCTTAATACAAACAAATCACAACTCTGCAAAATATTGGTCATGGCTAGATTCTCCGTATTCACTTGTTTGAATATCTAGTCTCTACAATGAAGTTCTTTCTGAAAAACCAGATTTCAAAGTTTCTCCCAAACATTAAAAAAAAAACTTTGAAAATGTCCCTCTAAACTTCTCGCTTAAATAGGTACAAAAGGTGGTTATGATAAGTGGATCTTAACTTAACCTTGACTTTAACTCAAAAGGGAGCTAGAGTGAATTTGATTTTCTAAATCCTTTTCATATTGTACCCATTTTCAAATAACCCATTACATAAATTAAAGTGAGGAAAATCGTGTTTTTTTAGTGGGACCCTCAAATCTAGAAGCTGAACTTGATATCTTTTAATGTATTTTTCAAGTCTTTAATGAGATTTTTTTAATCTCATCTCTATGTTGATCTTGAACATCCTCCAACAAAATATTTAGCAACGAATAAATTCTTACGTGGACTGAAAGGTGGAAAATGACAATGATTGACAACATCTTTAAAATATATCGAATCTTTATGCAAATTAGCCATTCATTTTCACTTCATTTTCAATTAGATTATGGGAACCTCTCACCATTCTACCCCAATATATCACATCTTGTTCAAGTTTTTGGATCTCGTCTTCTCCTAAAATTCTAATGTTGAGAACTTCATGTTTCCTGTGATTTGTGAGCTTGCTTAATAAAATTCACTTGCTGCTCTATTTTTTCCTATAGCTCATTCCATTTAAGATTTTTTTTTAAATAATTGACAATTATAAAATGTATTCCTCTAATTTAAAAACTCTTATGTAGAAATCCTGTACAGGCTAGAAATGTGACTGAGTATATTCATGAACATACTTAAGGAAGGTAGTTATCAATTCTTGACCAAATTTATAATATAAAACTTGATTCTCTAAAGGAGCAGCTTTCTACTGTAATTTCTTAGTATCTCCAGATTCTGAATTTGACCTACCAAGGGCATATTGAGTCATTCCTAGACTGATATTTAGTATGCCTGATAGCTTGAATTTTTTCATGTCCATGTTCTTCTCCTTTGTGGTGTAAACAGTGAATTTATCGACATTAATCTTTCTCTTTTTCTGTACTTTTTTAACTAGGGTCTTTTGTCTTTTATTGTATGCATTTAGCTCAAGATCAACCACTTCTTGCATAGGTTCTAGAAAAATTTGGTTGTTCTAAGAAAGGACGTTCTCCATGATTCTAGTAGTCACAATTTGTTTGATTACTACAACTTTACCTTTATATGTGGGGAATGTTTTGTAGCATGAGTACCCTACACATGTTGATCTATAATACCATTGCCACCAATATTGTTTTGTTGAGTTACTTTTGAATCTCAATATTTAGCTTAGGTTTATCCCACATTTATTTTATTTTTGTTTCTTCTTCATCTCATTATAAGTCTTCAGATTTCAACTATACTTCTTGTTGTTTCATTTCATTGATTTTTTTCTTGTTCTTCTTTTGTTTATGTCTTTCTTTTGCTTCTTGAATATTTTATTCTTTTTCATATTTCCTTTTTTCTTCTTTTTCTTTTTTATAGCCATTAATTTGTGATGCTCTTGTTTTTCTTTGGATTCTCTTAATTGATCTTGTTCTTCCTTTGAATATTGCAATTTTTATTTCTTTAATCTTTTTTTTTCTCTTTGGTCTCTTCACCTTGTCCACATAAAGACTCACTAGTATCCTGTTGAACTTGAGATTTCTTTCTACTCAACATCTCATCCCATGAATTGTCATTCTCCTTTTTTTTCATTATTCCATTCTTCACGAGCATATGGCCAGATCCAGCCAAGTTGTCTATAATTCTTGACTACCAAACCTAGTGGGCCATGTATCCTAAATTGACCTTGAAGAAATATATATTCAAGCAGCGACTTAAATTTCTCACTGGATGTTTTAGAACTCTTAATACCAAAATGACTAATGTAGCTAAGCTGAGGGGACAAGATATTTTTATTTTCCCTCTTCAAAGTGGCATTAATCTCATGCAAGGTAGATTGATAAGAGATCTCATAATGAATAATATATATGGGACATACTTAGGAAAAATGTGTGGAGGGGAAGTCCCTAAAATGGTGCTAAAAATATTATTATATAAGTATAGTTCTCTTCAATATTCCAGTTACCGATTCTGTTTATCACAACCTTTGCTTCAGAGGATATCTTTGGGCATTCCTTACTGAAAATGATTTGAAACATAAGTGTGAAAAAGTAATAATAGATCAGAGAATATTTTTTCTTATATTTGTTTTTCCACAACATATAACAATAGACATGGACATGACTACACAGAACATTCCAAATCCATCCTAATTGAGGGAAAGAATGATTGGCGCACACAATGTCTAGAAGATAGGAAGGCATCTAAAAAGTTGGAAATATTTTGGTATCTTCCTTTTGTGCTTTTTCTATGACCCTATGTAAATAAAGAGACAGTTTCCCTTCCCAATTGAGAGAATAATTCTTCTTATATTTGTTTTTCCACAAGTTATAACAGTAGACATGGAAAAAACTAAAAGAAACATCCTAACTCCATCCTAATTGAGGGAAAGGATGATGGCACACATAATGTCTAGAAGATAGGAAGATATGTAGAAAGTTGGAAAAATTTCATCATATTACTTTTGTGCTTTTCTATGACCTTGTGTAAAGAAAGATACAATATCGCTTTCCAATTGAAGATGAATCCTACTATAACAATGGAATGTACTAGAGGAACCCAATCATCCTTAAATATGGTTTAGTTATGTTAGCCATACAATCTACACATTAGAGCCGTGACATATAGATATGGAGTTTGAAGGTTTATTATTGGATAAATAACATCATTTCTAGTTTGAAATCTCTTCCCTTCCACCCACCAAATAGTCATAACTTGTCTTGTATCATTTAACTTGTGAAATTGTTCAACAAATCAGTGATCATAAGCATATTTGGTGGATGAAATTTATAGTATCTTTCTAGTTCTATTGATTGAAAGGATGCAATACAATGGCCATCATTGTCATGAATTGTTTTGCTTTCTGTTTTGGTTTGCTATATAATCCATTGTATGGCATAAGAATAGGGAAAAATAAGAGTCCATGTAGCAATATTATGTAGTTGTGAATCCCTTATGTTGATGAAGACTGCATTGTCCATATTTACTAGAGAGTGCTCACAAGGTGGGATGTCCTAGATAATCTTCATCTTTAATTATTTTAAAAATATCTCCCCAAGGAAAAAAAATCCCGTTACCAACTACAACTTCAATGTCTTTAAATTTTGTCTTTATAGTCTCAATATCTGGCATGCTTATTTACTTCCAAGGGTACATGACTATGCCATTTATTCAAGTTTTGTGTCCGAAATTTCCGTAATTTTTTTATGAAGGCTTCATGGCTTTAATCATTGATCTTCAAGGTGGCATATTAGTAGGAAATGATTCATAATATATGGAATAGATTGATTTGTTAAGCAACTTATCCAAAACGCTGATTCTAATTTTGAATTGAGGAAAATAAATTCTATTTTGAATAAAATTTTCACCTTCTCTTTTCTTTCGATTCAAATTATGTTAAGTTTTCTTAACCTGCTTAGATGATATTTAAAAAAAAAATTGTTACTAGTAGATCACTGAAAGAACAACAACCACATAAACATAAGAACACAAGAACACAAAGATTTTCCTTGGGGAAACCAGAAGGGAGAAAACCCTACAAAACTTCCTCAGTATAAAGCTCAACCAGAACAATGTAAAACCCAAACAACTACTTCTCTCTTCTTTCTGGCACATTAGTCTTTCTCTCTCTTGCAAAACAAATTTTGTGAGTGAGTACAAATTAAGGGGAGCGCCTCTCTATTATATTCTTTAGTTGACTTGAACTCTAACCTTACAGGGTCGACTTGTCTAGCAAGACACCAAAAATAACATTTATTATGTTGACACTTGGGTACTATTGACCTGACTTACACTCAGAGGTTTACATTTATTCTTTCAATGAATCTAACAATACCAAACCCATCTCCCGAAGGAGGAACACAATCAATACATCTGGAATATCTTTGAAGTTACAATACTTTAACACTCCCTCTTAACTAAGAAGGTATTCAACCACTATAGCAATTACTACTATATTTGTACATCTGACTGGTGAGTCTCTATATGTCATAGGAAGTTTTGGAACATCATCATACATCTTCATCATCGATCTTAGCTGAATCATCTTCTGCAATATCAGTACGTGAATAATGAATCATCTATTGTACGTCCTCGAGCATCTTCTATCATATTCTAAATTATCTTTTGTAGTATCAGTATGTAAATACTGAATCATCTGAATCATCTTCTGGATAATCTTTTGTACAATCAGTATGTGAATACTGGATCATCTTCTGGCATGTCAGTATATGAGTACTGAATCATCTTCTGGGATATCAGTATGTGAATACTGAATAATCTTTTGCCACATTAGTATGTGAATACTGAATCATATTCTGAATGTTGAACCTTCTTTTGTAACATCAATATGTGAATATTGAATCTTCTATCAGTATGTCAACATTGAAACATCATCTGTAACATTAGTATGTAAATACAGAAACATCATCATTTGCATCATCAATATGTAAGTACTGAAACATCTACATCATAAGTACATAAACATCAACATCTACATCATCAGTACATAAAAATCAACATCTGCATCATAAGTACATAAACATCAACATTTGCATCATCAGTACATAAACATCAACATCTGCATCATCAGTATGTAGATACTGAAATATCAACAACAACCTCATTAGCATGTTAGTGCTAAAATAAAAAAATCTATAATGTTCGATCATCATCTCCATTACCAGCATAGAGATGCTGGAACATTAGCATCACCATCAGTATAGAAATACCGAGGCAAACTAATCAGCAACCATTAGTGTAGTAACACTAAACTATTTCAACAATCAACTCAACAATCATTAGTATAATGATACTGAAACTATCATCTCATTAATCATCAATATAACAATACTAAAGAAATCATCTCAACAATCATCAATATAAAATATTGAAGCAACCATCTCAACTATCAACAACAGAAATATTGAAGATACTTCTTTCCCTTTAAAATCTCAAAGCAACATCATGGTGAGTTCTCTGGTATATCCATCCATGCATTTTGTCTAACTTACTAACTCTTTCGATCTAAACAAGCCTAGTTATATAGATGTATATCCATAGGGGCCAAAAAATCCTTGTTTGTCTTACTAACCCTTTTGATCCAACCAATCCTAGCCAGACATACTAATCCCCCTAGGATCAACAAGCCTCGTCTGACTTACTAACCCTTTCGGGCCAAACAAGCCTAACCAGACTTACCCTCTTGTAAACTAGGCTACTCACCAATGCATCCATCATCTACTGTCATTCCGTCTTTCGAGAGAGGTCTTTTCAGACTACACCAAGCTTGTCTCAAAAGTATTCAAACTTTACACGATCCAAAGGCTTAGTTAACAATTATGCCACTTGTTCCTATGTAGGAACATACTTGAGTTTTACAGCGCCTTTATGAACCATATCTCGGATGAAATGATATATGATTTCAATGTGCTTTGTCTTATCATGAAACATATGATTTTCTATCATCTTTATACAACTCTGATGATCACAAACAATATCAGTAGCATCTATCTCTGCATCAAATAGTTCTACTAACATTTCGAAGCCATACTGCTTCGCTACATACTGAACATGCTGCAATGTATTCAACCTCTGTCGTACTAAGTGAAATAATGGTCTGCTTTCTACTGAACCAAGAGATCATGCCTAGTCCCATACTAAAGCAACATCCCGAGGTGCTCTTTCTATCTTTGGAAATTCCTCCCCAATATGAATATGTATATCCATGTAATTTGATCTCACCACTAGATGCATATCTGAGCCCATAGTCTAAAGTTCCCTTTAGATACCTCATCACATGTTTTTCTCCAATAAGGTGAATGTGTTTAGGATTCACCATATACTGAATTAGAGTGTTTACAACAAAACAAATATCTGGTCTTGTATTGGTTAAGTACATCAGAGAACCAATAATCTGTCTATATAAGGTGGCATCAACTGCTTTCGAAGCATCATCATTCAATAGATTCAAACTTGTTGTCATCGAAGTAGTCATAGCTTTGCAATCTATCATTCCAAATATTTTTAGGATTTCTACAACATATTTTCCTTGGTTTAGGAAAATCTCATCTGGATACTGTCATACTTCAAGACCTAGAAAGTAATGCGTCATTCCATGGTCTTTCATCTCGAACTCTGCAGCAAGCTTCTTCTTACATTCGATGATGGGCTTATCTTCTCTTATCAAGAACATATCATCTACATATAGTAATGAAATCATAATCCCATCATCCTCAATCTTATAGTAGAGGTTGGAGTCTGCTTTACTTTTGGTGAACCCTACGCTCATCAGAAATCCATTGATCCTTCCATACCATGCTCTGGGTGCTTGTTTTAACCCATACAATGCCTTCTTTAGTCTACATACATGAGTTTTATGATCACTAGTCTCAAACCCTTGCGGTTGTTCAATATATACCTCTTCTTCAATCAATCCATTTAGAAAGATTGTCTTCACATCCATTTGATGTAGCTTCCACTTCATATTGGATTCCAAGGAAAGGATGGTTCTGATTGAGGTGTACCTAGATATTGGTGCAAAGGTCTCCTCATAGTCAATTCCCACTTTCTGAGAGAATCCTTGGGCTAGAAATGTTTCCTTGTACTTTTCTACACTACCATCTGCTGAGTGTTTAGTTTTAAAGATCCATTTCGAGGATGCCACTTATTTGTATTTCGGTCCTGGTACTACTTCCCACGTATCATTCTTTATAATGGATTGGTATTCCTCAACCATTGCATCAACCCACTCCTTCTGTTTTATTGATTCTTCAAATCATGTTGGTTCTTTATCAACTAGATCACACATCAGAGCCATATAACTAGGGTATAAATTTGTCTTCTTTCTTTCTCAAATGGTTCCTTCCAGGGCACCATGTCTTTTTGCTTCTTCGATTACTTCACGAGCCTGGGCAGGTTTTCTCTTTTGAGAAATCATTTCACTGGGTAATTCTTGTAGGTAATTGAGGTTCTGTCATATCATGATCCTAAGGCATTTGAACTTCTTCTTCGTTCCTAACTGGTTTAGGACTTTCAACAGCTTTGGGAGTTTCATGCTCCTCTTCATCTTCCTTGCATTTCTTTGACTTCTTGAAGGTTGTATCTTCGTCAAATGTGACATCTTTGCTAATTTCAATTTGATGGTATGCTGGGATATAAATCCGATAAGATTTTGATTGCTCACTATATACTACAAAAAAATCCCTTCTTTCCTGAAGGATCTAACTTTGTTCTTTTCTCCTTGGGAAATGTTTATGTATACAGGACAACCAAATATCTTTAGGTGACTTAATTCAAGTTTTTCTCTGGAAAACATTTCTTCTGGAGTTTTTTTCCCAAGGGTACTGTGGGAGATTATTTTATGTACATATATTGTGTTCTGGCTGCTTTTTCCCACAAGTGTCATGTCCCCACCCCTCTACCAGGGAGAGAACATGACTATGCTACTATCAATCTCGGAAAACTAAGCCCCATGAACGTAATATAAAATGCATTGAACTTAGAAAAATACACAGATGTATAAACATGTAATATACAGCGGAAGCAATTACATTTCATTCAAGCATTCAACATGTTCATCATAATTCATTAACAAAATACAACTGCAGAGATTACACACAAGAAATATGTATCTTAAAAGAAGCTTGTCCCTCAACCAGCTACGTCACTGCAACGTTCCACCCAACCATAGGCCAGTGAGCTCATCAATATCTCAGCACCATTTCCACCCTCGAGCTGGGCATGATTTCCACAAGGAATAAGGGAACACTAGTAGGCTCACACATAGCCAAGGATACAACAAAAACTCAGCCAAGCCAACACAGTTGGGTTTATCAGGCTACAAAGGAGCTGGAAAGGCTGACTGCTAAGTAGTGAGATCAACCATAGAGCTATGGAAACCTGCACCAGATATATCCTATTTTCTAAAACATCTACACACCCAACATAAGGAAGCATCCCCTTCTCTGCTACACAATCCCTCAGGCTATGTCTTCCCTTCAAGTGCTATTCAGGGTGTGCAAAGAAGAAAACCATCCCCCTAGATCTGTATGTGAGGTTCCTTCTCACACTAGGTTTATCAAGCTAGTCAGACCCCATTTCCCCTCCCAAACTAGTTCAGACCAAGCAACAGAAACATACATCGCAATTGCAAGTTTTGGGCATGGATGAAAAACATCATGGGAGCCAAAATTGACAACAGTGAATGGGGAAAAACAACCCTGTGAACAAAATCGACTTCACAGAACGTTCTTGGCTCCACATGGGTAAGAAATATGGCTCAACAACCAATCAGAAAATTGTGGTCTCTTCTCAATCTGATGGGCATTGCCAAAACGATTTTCAGCCGTGGGAGAATGAAAATATACTAAATAAAAGGGCATGAGAATATGGAGGATGGACAGCTACGTAGAAATCAGCTGCGTGCCCTACTTGAGGAAATTGGTTTCCTGCTCGTGAGTGAGTAATCTCTTCCTGCGTGAGAGTGGAATGCGACTGCCTAAGTGTGTGCGGCTCTCCCCTTCCACGTGAGGGTAATGAACAAATTAATATCCCCTTTGAGCAAGCGTGTGGTCAAGGATGACAACCCTGCCAGAATTGACGGCTGCCATATTCCCCAAGCCCAAGGCAATAACTACCCAACTAAATTCTTGGAGAATTCCCCTTCCACGTGAGGGTAATGAACAAATTAATATCCCCTTTGAGCAAGCGTGTGGTCAAGGATGACAACCCTGCCAGAATTGACGGCTGCCATATTTCCCAAGCCCAAGGCAATAACTACCCAACTAAATTCTTGGAGAATTAAGTGGTTGGTTGAATAAGACAAGAAGGTAGTTGAAAGATGATGGGTTCTCCTCTTGACACTTGGATTTTCCCTAATGGCTCAAGGTTAAACATTCCCCCCCCCACCTTATCCTTAGGAAATCATGCCCCCATCTCATTATTGTTGCATTGACATATCTGGTTGTGGGTATTTTAATTAAATTGCATATTTACATGATGTTAAAAATTATAAAGTGCTTGCCATAGCACGAAATACCATCGGCATCGATTTTAATCGCTGAAACATAAAACACTAAATTGATGGTGGGGATTTTGCCTTTAACTCCACACCATGATTAATTACAATATATACATCATATACATTTAATGCAAACGGGGTCAAAACCGGGGTGTTACAACAGGTGCATCGATAGATCTTGATCATGTATCATAGCTTTCACAACTTCCATGATAGATCTTTCATTTTGTGTAATATCCCATATGTGAATATTCCACTATTTTCTATTCTGGGGCTTGCTTAAGCCTCTCGATTTAAAATAATATTGAAATAAACTTGCATGCAAAGTGTTGGGAAATGGCCCTATTTTATAGCTAACTAGGGTAGAGAATTTATGGTGACAGATCAACACTTACCACTGATAATCCGGTTGATAATGCCCTAGAGATAATACACATGCATCGAGAATTGATATGGTGAAGAACTGGTGCTCCTTGCCTTCGGTGTTACCCCAACAACACGAACCCCTCAATCAGCTAAAGATGACGTTATTAGTGAAGGAGTTGTCTGATGCAGATGGGAATTTGCAGGAATGAAAGTCTTCCTGAGTCGAAGAGATTGCCTGAATCATGCAGAAGTTCTGAGAACTCTAAGAAGTCTAGCGAATTGATTTGCTGGTTTAGCTGCTCACGCCCCCAGCTACACAAAAATGATGAGAACTACTCCGGGCGAGCAAACTGGAAACTGATAATCACCCGGTACTGAAGGATGATACTGATGATGAGAATGGTGCCAATATTTCGAAGATAAACAGAGATATGAGGACCCATCGAATGCTTTGGGGTTTTCCAGCTAAAAAACCCCTACGATTGCACATGTGTCCTTGCAAACAATATTATGATGGGTACCACATAACTATATATGGATGAACAATATGAAGAGCGAATGGTGGACCTAGATGGTCTACCCTGAAGGAGACTAGGGAAGATATTTCACTACTGAAACCTTGTTAGCTGAAGGCGCCATCTTCAACCCCAACTATCGTGGCCGCACGCTGTGCTGCTACTCAAAAAGCTCCAAAATTATAATAATCATAAGTGTCCTTCTCCATTCACTTTATCTTTCTTTTACAACTTTCAACTGTGAATAACCTAACTTTTGACCTAATTACGTCACTTTAAATTCTAATTTGCAGTTGACTTGCATGCAGGTACATGGAGACTCAATTAGGTGCATGCATCATCAAATAATGCTCAGATGTCATGCATGCAGGTGGCATTTGGCTCTGGTGGCCCTCTTCTACCCAATGATGATATAATATTGATGCCCTAGATCTTCTTTATATGGAATCAGTCTACAGTTGATTCCTTGACTGTTAGTGCCCGATCGAACCTACAGGAATCACATAGGTCAGTAGGTCGATCCTCAATGCCTAAGAAGAATAGGACATTACAGTCCTCCTCGCATTATTTTGCTTGTCCTCAAGAAACTGTAAAGATGGGTGCTGTAATACATGTTCTCCCTCCCAAGTGGCATCCTCTATAGGTAGATCTTTCCACTAAACCAAGTAGTCTCTGATGATTTTGTTCCTCAGTTTCTGCTCTCACACCTCTAGGATGCACTCCAGAATCAGAATCAATTGCCCCTCATCATCAAGGGGGGAAGCTTGGAAGATGTAACAATCTGCTGGCCGAATGCCTTCTTGAGGTTGGAGACATGAAATACATTGTGAATATTTCTCTCTGTGGGTAGTTCTAGCTCATATGCTACCTCTCCAACCTTCCGGATTATCTTGCATGGACCATAGAAGTGAGGTTTGAGTTTTTCAACTCCTTTCTTTTTAAGAGATGACTTCTGGTAAGGTTGGAGGCATAAGTAAATGAAGTCTCCTACCTCAAAACTGCTCTCAACCCTATGCTTGTACGCATATATCTTCTATTGATTATGAGCAGCCTGTATGTTCTCCCTGAGTATCTTGAGGATATCTTGACCCTCCTGAATCCACTCTTTGACCTTGGGGGCCCTGATATCGCCGAATATCCGATCTATGAAAGTGGAAGCATCATACCCATATAGAGCTCGAAAAGGGGTCATCCCAATGGTCATATGGTGGGTTGTGTTGTAACAATGTTCACCCAAGTGTAGCCAGTTGATCCATGTCCTCTGCTGACCTGCTACGTAATTTCTCAAGTATCCCTCAACCCACTTGTTGACAATCTCTATCTGCCCATCACTCTGTGGATGATAACTTGTGCTCATGGCTAACTCGGTCCCCACTAACCGAAAAAGCTCTTGCCAAAAGGGTCTTGTGAATTTGTTGTCCCTGTCACTGACAATGGTCCTGGGTAACCCGTGGAGTCTAAATACCTCTCTGAAAAATAGTTATGCTACCTATGCTACTGAATAATCTGAAGAAATGGCAAAGAAGTTAGCGAACATGGTCAATCTGTCCACTACTACGTACAAGCAGTCTCTTTTTGAACGTTGGGTAGCCCATTAATGAAGTCCATGGAGATGCTCTCCCATTTTTGCTCGGGAATAGGTAAGGGATGTAGTAAACCATTCGAGTGGGTGTGCTCTATTTTGTTTTGTTGGCACAAGCTACACTCTCTCACATATTGTATCACATCATTCTTGAGGCCCTTCCATGAGAACCTTTCTCTAATATGTTTGTAGGTCTTGAGAAAACCTTGATGCCCTGCTAATGGTGAATCGTGTGATGCCTGTAAAATTTTCTTCTTGAAGGGAGACTCTGGAACCAAGAAGATTCTGTTCTTGTAGTATATGATGTCATCAATTACCCGATACCTATCATCCCGAATCTATCCATCCAATAGCTCGCAAGCAAACTTATCTTTGGAGTACTCAACCAAAAGATGAGATCTCCAATATGATGAGATGCTCATAAGGGATAAAGTAGCTGGTTGTCTGGAAAGTGCATCGGACACTACATTGTTCTTTCCCTTTACGTACTCAATCTTGAAGTAGGCCAGAATTTTTCTTACCCATTTTTGTTGTCTCTTGTTTAGCTCTTTTTGCTCTAGGAAGTATTTCAAGCTGTTGTGATATGTCTTAACCTTGAATCTACCGCCTACTAAGTACTGCCTGAACTTGGTTAGCGCATGGACAATGGCTAACATCTCTTTGTCATATCTCAAATAGTGGCGCTCATAGTCTTTGAGCTTCCTACTCTCAAATGCAAGTAGGTGGTTGTTCTGCATCAAAACTGCCCCAATTCCCTCTCTTGAAACATCACATTCTAACACAAAGGGTTGAGAAAAGTCTGGTAAAGTTAATACTGGGCATGAAATCATTACCTTTTTCATTTTCTCGAATGTCTATGGTGCCATCTCTGACCAACTGAATGCCCCCTTCTTGGTAAGATCTGTGAGGGGTGCGGTCATCTGTGAGAATCCACTGACATACCTCCTATAGTATGTGCAAAGGCCCAAAAAGCCCTTCAGTTCTGTCACATTTTTAGGTGTAGGCCAATCCAATATTGCTCGAATCTTCTCTAAGTGCACCTGGACCCCATTGGACCCTATCACATGCCCTAAATATAACATCTCCTACATGTCGAACTCACACTTGGACATTTTGGCATATAGTGACTGCTCCTATAGAATGCCAAGTACCTCATCTAGATGTCTCAAATGCTCTACTGTATATCAATATGTCATCGAAGAATACTAGAATATACTTACATAACTGTGTCCTGAAGATATGGTTCATGCATGACTGGAAAGTAGTTGGTGCATTAGTGAGCCCGAATGGCATCACTAAAAACTCATAATGTCTGTAATGGCAACAGAAAGCGGTGTTTGGAACATCTTGTTCCCTGACCCGAATTTGATGGTACCTTGAGTGGAGATCGATCTTGGAAAATTACTTTGCCCCTTGTAGTTCATCCATCAACTCATGAATCCTAGGGATGGGATACCTGTTCTTTATGGTCTTCTTGTTGAGTGCCCTGTAATCAATGCACATGCATAAGGTTCCATCTTTTTTCTTTACTAGCACTACCGAAGATGCAAAGGGACTGGAGCTAGGTTTGATGTACCCTAGCTTGAGTAGTTCCTTTATTGTACTCTCTATCTCATATTTATACCTCTTGGGATGTTTGTAAGGAGTGGTGATAACTGCTTGAGTCCCCTCCTGTAACTCAAGAATGTGCTCAAATCCCCTATCTAGAGGTCGACCTACTTGAAGGTCTTTGAATACTGCCTTGTGCTTCTACAGTAAGGCCTCTATATCTACTGGATGCTGTGTGGCCTCATCTGGTGGTTTCCTGAAGGTAACCAAACACTTGGCTATCAGAATACTGCCTCCATCCTAAGTGATGTCACTACTGTGGGAGGGTAGGAATTCATCCCTCTCAATACTACCTTTTGTCCCTCTGCTCATGTAAACTCCATCTCCATGGTCTGGTAGTTTGTGGAATACTTCCCTATGGAATGCAACCACTGAACTCCTAGCACCACATTCATGTCAGGTACATCTACCACATAGAATTTATCTATCACTGTATAATTCCCAAGTGTTACTTTTAATTTAGGAATCCTCTGACTACACTCCATGGTGTGACCTGTTACAGCTACTGAAAACCCATCAAAACTCTTAGTCTAAATGTTTCTCTTTTTAACCCATGTAGCATCAATAAAGTTGTGGGATGCCCCACCATATATCAGCACTCCCACTGTATGGCCCTGTATGGTACCTCTGATCCAGAGAGTGTGGAATCTAGGAACCCCTGTCATGGTAGCAATGGTACCTCCTGAGGCATGTCCCTTAACAACTGTCTCTGGTGTCTTTCCCTGCTCATGATCCTGATAATCCTCATCCTCCCCACTGTTGGAATAGGTCTCTATGTAGTAGGCCTTTCCTTTTCCTGAACATCTGTGACCTGGTACCCATGGTTCCTAGCAAGTGAAACATAAATTTTTTCTTCTAAGGTCATGTCGGGTATCATTGTCCATCCATTCTTTCTTGGGCCATTCTTTCTGGAATGTTTTCCTCTCTTTATCTTTAATAGGAAAATTGGTTATGGGAGGAAATCTATTTTTGGGCACTACATCCTGCAAGTCTCTAGTCCGGCTGATGGCATATGCTAGGGTGGTGGGCCTATAAGACTTGACCCATCCCCGTAAGGGTTCAGTGAGAGAATCAATGAACAACATAATCAACATGCTAATTGATATATCTGTCACAATGAATTCTATCCTCTAAAGCTATGAAATAAATGCATATGCACTACCTGTCTGCTTGATTTGTGCCAGCTCTCTAAAGTGTACCTCAGGGTCCTTCCAATCAAATCGCTCAATGAGCCTCTGTGTAAAATCTGGGTACGATGTGATGGTATTGTGACCCAGTGTCACTAACCCGTGGTACCACCACTCATGTGCTTCTCCATCCAAATGCAAAGTAGACAATTTAATGGCATATGTCTCAATCATGGGGTTGAGTTGGAAGTATGTATCCAACTTCTGCACCCAATTCCAGGCTAGGCCACCGCGGGTTCCCTCAAAGGTAGGGATAGTCAGTTTCCCTATGGTGTGTTGTAACTCATAGTTCTAGGTGAATGGCCTATTGTAATATTTGGGTTTGTTCTTACTTTTAAAGTGGCATAAGTCAGTGAAGGTCATGGCTGAATGGAAGTCCTCTCCTAAAGCTCTATATTCTCTCATATAGGCACTCATAGATTTTTCTGGTTCTGCTTGTGCTAGAGGCACTGAAACTGGACTATCTAAGAATTGAGGATGGTGGGTCGGAAAGGCTTGTATATATGGGGATGGATCTGCATGTTGGTATGTAAGTGATCCCTACTACTGCTGGTGGATACCCTATCACTGTTGGGAAATAAGGGACTGTGTGGGGTGGGCCCATTTTTCTCAGTGATTTTCCTGAAGGTACTCATCATTTCTTTTTTCCCAGTAGTGAGTTCTTTTATGGCTGATATGAGACTATTGAAAGATTTTTTATCATCCTCGGCCATTGTTTCTTTACCCTTTCCAAACTGATACTCTCTGTTCCCTAAATCTACATCCTCTAACTCCTCTTCTTTGTCTCTACACCTCTGTCTCCGGTAAGTAATGTTGTATGGGTCTTCTAAATTCATTTATAATTTTGCATGCCCACAACTGGCAAGGAAAATAGCTCTGATACCACTGTAATATCCTAGATGTAGATATTCCACTGTTTTCTATTCTAGGGCTTGCTTAAGCCTCCCAATTTACAATAATACTGAAATAAACTTGCATGCAAAGTGCTGGGCAAATGGCCCTATTTTATAGCTAACTAGGGAAGAGAATTTATGGTGACAGATCAACACTTACCACTGATCATCTGATTGATAATTCTCTAGAGATAATATGCATGCATCGAGAACTGATCTGGTGAAGAACTGTTGCTCCTTGCCTCCGGTGTTACCCCAGCAGCACGAACCCCTCAATTAGCTAAAGATGACGTTTTTAGTGAAGGAGGTGTCTGATGCAGATGGGAATTTGCAGGAATGAAAGTCTTCCCAGGCTGGATAAATTGCCTAAAGCATGCAGAAATTCTGAGCATTCTAAGTAGGCTAGCAAATTTATTTTCTGGTTTAGCTTCTCATGCCCCTAGCTACACAAAACTGATGAGAATTGCTTTGGGTGAGAAAACTGGAAGCTGATAATCTCCTGGTACTGAAGGATGATACTGATGATGAGAACGGTGCCAGTATTCTGAAGATAAACGGAGATCTGAGGACCCAACTAATGCTTTGGGGTTTTCCAGCTAAAAACCCCCTACGGCTGCACACGTGTCCCTGCAAACAATCTTCTGATGGGTACCAGATAACTGTATATGGATGAATAAGATGAAGAGCGGATGGTGGACCTTGATTCTCTACCCTGAAGGAGACTAGGGCAGATATTTCACTACCGAAACCTTGTTAGCTGAAGACGTTGTCTTCAACCCCAACTGTCGTGGCCACACACTGTGCTACTACTCAAAAAGCTCCAAATCAATAATAATCATAAGTGTCCTTCTCCATTCACTTTATCTTTCTTTTATAACTTTCAACTACGAATAACCTAAAATTTGACCTAATTAGGTCACTTTAAGTTCTAATTTGTAGTTGAATTGCATGCAGGTGCATGGAGACTCAATCGGGTGCGTGCATCATCAAATAATGCTAAGATGTCGTGCATGCAGGTGGCCTTTGGCTCTGGTGTCCCTCTTCTATCCAATGATGATATAATGTTGATTCCCTAGATCTTCTTTATATGGCATTAGTCTACAACTGATTCCCTGATTGTCAGTGCCTGCTCGAACCTATAGGAATCACATAGGTTAGCGGTTTGGTCCTCAATGCCTAAGCAGAAGAGGACATTACATTTTGCCATGCCATTTTGTTGTGGATTATAGGGAATGGTGAGCTCCCTCTTGATCCCAGCTTCCTTGCAGTAATCATTGAATTCATTTGATGTGAACTCTCCTCCATTATATGACCTCAAAATCTTTATTTTCTTTTCAGAGAGGTTTTCTACCAGGGGATTAAATTCCTTAAACCTTTCAAACACTTCATCCTTCTTTTTCAAGAAGTATATCCAAGTCTTGTGGGAGTAGTCATCAATAAAAGAAGCATAGTAGAAATACTCGCTTAATGAAGTGGTTTTCATTGGTCCACATATGTCTTAGTAGACAATATCTAAGATCCCTTTTGCTTTACTGTCACTTTTTGGATAACGGTTCTTAGTATTCTTTCCCTTTGCACATCCTTTGCACACTCCTTCATGTTCTATCTGAATTTCTGGTAGACCAGTCAGCACCTTGTTTATAATTGGTAGATATTTGTAGTGAATATGAGCAAGCCTTATGTGCCATAGATCACATGGGTTTATGGTATTGGTTGCTAATGTTGAATCTGGATGTCTCTTTAGTTTGTAGAGTCCTCCTTCTTCAACTCCAATTTCTACTGCATCATCTATGGTTTTACCTTTTGTCCACATGAGAACTTTTCCATCCACAAAGGAAACTCTGAAGCCTTTTTTATCTAAGGATGAAATGGAAAGAAGATTCCTCTTTAGTCTTAAGAAATACATGACATCTTTCATCTTCATAGGATTTCCATAATCCAACTTATAGGATGCCTCTCCTATTCATTTAATGGGGTATTGGGAATCATCTCCAAACATTTCCTTGTGTGGGGATTCCTTTTGTACAAGGCATGAGAAATAATCCTTGTTACCTGTCATGTGCTTGGAGGCACCACTATCAACTATCCAGGTGTCATTTCTTGGTGAGATTGATCCTATTAGAGTAGATATTAATGCATATTATTCAGTGGAGTATTCATCCTTCTTTGCTTCTTATTCAACTTCTTGATCACTATCTTCAGCAGCATGGAACTGAAATATTCTCATCTTTTTTACTCTCTCTGCTTTCATGGGACAGTTGATGGCATTGTGTCCCAACTTGTGGCAAGTGAAGCATTCAAAATTTGAGAAGTCTCGCTTGGGTCTCTTAAACCCTTGAGTCTTATGAGGATGGTCATGACTCTTCCTTTTTCCTTTGGTATGAGCTATCAAGGCTTGATCCTCATTGTCATTTATCTTGTCTTCTTCTTGAACACATTCTTCCCATAACTTATGTAATTTGGTTAGTTTCCTTCTTGAACAGATTCCTCGGATAAAGGATTCCCAATCTCTTGGAAGACCATTTAAGGTTGTCATCACAACTTCTTCTTCTTCAACCATATCATCAATGGATTCTAATTGATCCTTGATTTGAGCTACTCTTGTAAAGTAAGATTGCATGGTCTCTAAATTTTTAGATTTTACACTTTTGAGTTGATTCCTCAGGGTCATCTTCCTATTGATGTTTCTTCCTTCAAATAGACCAGATAGAGCATCAAACATTTATTTTGGAGTCTACCTTGAGGATACTTAAGGAATCACTTTATCTTTGATGGAGTCAGCTATGATAGTTTTAGCAATGATCATATCCTTCTTATACTTGGACTTGGATTCAACTTCTTCTAGTTCTTTCACTTCCTCCTTTACAAACTTATCTATAGCATTCTCTTGTAGGATGATCATGATCCTATACTTCCAGGCTCTTAGGTTTTTAGCACCTTCAACCTTTTCATCTAGCTTGGTATTCTTTGTCATCTTTAATAGACTGAGAAATTCAAATGGAATAAAGAGGAATAGTACTTACTTGAAGAAAACAACTCTTGGCTGACCTCCTTATGGATGACCTAGGATTTGATGCACAATCCCTAATTTTTTAGTTGGGATCACTTGTAGAGCTAAGTGATGGAGAAGATGCACCTCCCTAGGTGAGGTAGACTACATCTTCCTTTTTCTGATATTGATGATGGAGTCTTAGGAAAATTGAAACCGTAGTTTGTCCCGACAACAGTAAAGGGCGAGTTGAGAGAGCCCTCTTTCCTAGTTGATATGTCTAGGGATTTGTTCGGAGTAACAAAACCCTAACTGTGCAGTGCTTTCTTTTAGGGCAGCTCTGAAGTTTTCTTAATCTACTTAGATGATATCTTAAAACAAATTGTTACTAGTAGATCACTGAAAGAAAAACAAGAATATAAACATAAGAACACAAGAACACAAATATTTCCCTCTGGGAAACCACAAGGGAGAAAACCCCACAAAACTTCCTCAATATAGAACTCAACCAGAGCAGTGTAAAACTCAAACAACTGCTTCTCTCTTCTTTTTGGCATACTAATCTTTCTCTCTCTTGAAAAACAACTTGAGTGAGTGAGTACAAATGAGGGGGAGCACCTACCTATTTATATTCTTCAGTTGAATTGACCTCTAACCTAACAGGGCCGACTTGTCTATCAAGACACAAAAAATAACATTTATTATATTGACACTTGGGTACTATTGACCAGACTTACATTCAGAGGTTTACATTGATTCTTTCAATGGCTCTAACTAGACCAAACTCATCTCCTGAAGGAGGAACACAATCAATACATCTGGAATATCTTCCGAAGTTACAATACTTTAACAAATTATTCTTTTGAAAAATTAATATAATAAGTTAGAAGTACATACTTTGGTCTAGAGAGGCTGAATTTAAAAAATGCTTATACCTTTTGCTCACATAACAAAACTCAATTGTGCAATGAAAACTTAAGTAGTAGGAAATAGGGAAGAGTCATTGTTTACTCGAGGTCAATAAAATTGAATACTACTTTGTCATTAGGTAGATAAATAGGAAACTGATGCACTAACTGAGTTGAATTCAAATATAAGATAATATACTTATGAAATGGTCACCGGTTCAACAAGTGTGGCAGTTAATATCAAAATCATCCTACCTGTGACAATATATGGTCGAATGATAGCTATTAGCGAAAGATTTTCAGAAATCGCAATGAAAGATTCGGAGAGTGATTATGATATTCATAGGAATCGTCGAAGCGTTGTGTTTACAACTTTGAAATAATTTATAGATCTTCGATGGCACACACTAGGTGTGTTGAAGATTAAGGCTTTAATAATAGTTTGTTTAGTTTACTTGTTGTTACAACTAAACAATTATGTTTAATTAATTATGCAAACCGTTCTTCAATATATTGTAATGGCATCCATGTAATAGTTGCACTGTGAAATTAATAAAATTTAGTGTTAATCATATTTTCTGTTTCATTTTTCTTGTATCCATGATTAAAAAAATTAGTGTTAATCATATTTTCTATTTCATTTTCTTATATCCATGATTTATTAATAATTAATTCCTTGTTATTAATTGCTTTGCAAGTATTTACCAAATCTGAGAAAATAGTTAAACATGAGAAGGATTGTGTTATCTCTAGGGTTGTTCCTAGTGTGTATTTTCAAATTTTTTGATTTCCATTGGTTTTTCTTGTTTTAATTTCATTTTCTTTTATGTTGTATGATTGATTTTTGCCCTTATGTTTCCCTTAGTTACCATAAATCATTTAGAGTTCCATTCATCAGCTAAAAACCTATGTATGTGCAAAGGATTATGTATTACAGGCTTAATTTTTACAAACTGGCAGCATCTTCCCAAACTGGCAGCATTGTGAGAGCGTGCAGCATATTGAGTTTTGATGGTATAATATACATATGGTTTGTTTTTGAAAGGTTTATAACTTATGTCATGAAATATTTGATGAACATAAGCCTTTATCATAGTCTTGGATATATGTTTTGAGCATGAGCATTCGGCATTTTATATGTCTTTATGTTCTTTACCATGAAATGATGAGTCAATACAGTAGCAATAATAAAGGGACACAGGTGGTGTCTTTTCACAAATGGAACCGTTCATGCAATGAATGCTGGTGGTTATCGTGGCAGAAACAGCTAAATACTCATTTTTCCCCAATTCATGTTTCATTTGTCTGCTGAAAAGGAGTATATGAGCGCTGGTTTCATTCATCGTTCATCTTCACGAGCTGTGTTATATCAGGTTCAGGAAATTTGGGTTTATGTTGGAACCCTAGAGTTTGCAGGGTTCGGATGGAAGTATATCCATTTATTTATTTGCATTTTCAGCAATGCTGGGTTCTATTTACAGCGTGAAGACTCTACAGCACTATAAAATCTCCTCTGCAGGATATACATTTTGAGGGCTTTTTGATTGACATAGTTTCCTGGGTAAGAGCAGTGTTATGTCAATATTCAGATATTTAGGGTTGCTTTGCAAAACTCTAGAGCATGTAATTGCAGGATTATAATATATGGTATATATTCCTACCTGCATTTTCAGTTTCAACACTGTATTGCTTCAGCATTCAGCCATAGTATGAAATACTCTGTTCTAGATAAGACTGTGTAAGTATTTTCAGGGTCTTCAGGGGCAAGACTTATCATTAGTTTGATTCAAATTTCATCAAAGTTGTTACTCTGTTTGTTTACAACGTTTTACCTCCAGCACAAGAAGAGATATATTCACATCTCAGATGTTAGCACAGAGCCGTATGCAGCCAACTGCCTCTGTTTGTTGAAGACATAAAATTCCATTACTCTACACAGGTTAAGTTGAAATCATTCTAGGGTTTCAAGATGTCAAAGGAAATTGAAGAAGAGGAGCCAGAGCTGATTGTAAAGAAAAGACCTGGAGGTTTTATATGCAGACTGGAGCCCAGCAGTACAGAGTGGATTAAACAATTTCCACGATCTGCTAAATTGATACAAAGGTCAGGTTGGTTTAGTTTCTGTGACAGATTACAGGGATATCATTCTCAGTTAACAATGGCCTTCATTGAGAATTATGATGATGATAGAGTCCAGTTAGAGAGCTTAACTGTGAGAGTTAATGAACAGTCTATTGTTGAAGCTATCAATGTGCCAGCAGAAAGTGAGAGATGGTTCAAACAGAAAGAATTCAAAGAGGATTTCAGTGAGTTTTTGATTCTGGGTAATGAAAAACTTGATTGGAAGAATGGTGTTCACGTCAATAGGATGAAGCCAGCATGGAGAGTACCATTAGAAGTGGTCCAGAACTACATTACCTGCGATGGAAGGTATGATCGAGTTTTAAAATGTCATTTGAAGCTTTTACTGCACATTCATGGTGTTATACAGCTAAATCTCCCTTTTTACCTTCTTAAGAGCCTGCAAAAGATGATTTCTAAGGTACAAAAACACCCATTGCATACGGCCAGATCAATCTATCATCAAGGATTAATTAAGCTGTTGGTTTTAACCCAGTTGGAAAAGGAAGGAAGGTCATGGAACTCTTTATTGGCAGAGCTAGGTTTCAGTGAGAACCCTAAAGAAAAGGGTAAGAAAATGATGGATGAGGCCAGCCAGCAAATAGAAAACCATGCAGATGCAAATCAGAAGGATAAAAATGAAGAAATAAATGTTGTTAATAAGGCTGTACAGAGCAGTGTTGATCCTGAAACACCCTGCATACAAGAAGGTACAGAAAAGCTTAGTGATATATTTAAAAGTATAACTTCTAAAAAGACAATGTGCAAACAGATATTCAAGGAGGATAAACCAAGAACCAGATTAAGGGAGAAACTGCAGACAGAAGAAAGAATAGCACAGGAAGGTGCTAGAGAGGTTGTGATTATAGAAGACACAGCCAGTGAAGGAACAATAAACACAGTAGAAGATAAATATTCTGAGAATATGGAGGAATTCATTGACATGCAAGGAGTGGCAGGTGCCATACCAGAAATATTTTGCACAGATGAACCAAACAGGCTTAATGAAGGTTCAAAACCAAGAAATCTGCCAAAAGAACAAGATTATATGAGAGAAGAAAATATAGATGTTACTCCAGAGCTTGGTCAATGTCAAAAGTCCCTTCAAACATACAAGGAACAAACCAGATACTTGCAGGAGATCAATGAAAAGCTATTGGTGGCAAACAAGAGGTTAAGGGAGGATATGGAAGAAAAGGAGGCAGATTTTCAAAAACTGTTGATGGTTTCCAGAAATATCCTTAAAGAGAAACGAGCTATGCAGCAACAACTTGAGCATTTCAAAGCCCGGGAAAAGGAGAATGATAAAGATATGGAGCTGGCTAGACTTCAGAGGCGCTCCCAGGTGCTTAATGATTTGGCTACTTTAGCTGAAGCTTCTAGAAGCTTGTAGATGTTTGAAAGTTGTTTTATTTTGAACTTGTAATATGATATGTGACATCTGTAGGACACATGTAGTGTAAAAGCATTTTGTAAGGGATTTGATGTCCCACTTTTGAAGGAGGTCGATCCAAACTTATAGGATCTATTGTTAGTTCTGTTAGTTCTAGATAGACTCTTTTTGTGATACAAAAAGACCTCTCGAATTAGGGAGAAGGGGTTGGCTGTTTTGGGAGATATGTTGGAGCACTTATAAACACCCCTGTATATCATGAATTCTCTGCAACTTCAATAACAGGTTTTAGTTTTTGAATAAATTTGATGTTGATTTGTTTCTGTATTGTATGAACTGTCACTTTGATAAATCTTTTGTGTACTTGGTCACTCACATTCCGATACATGATTCTTATTAATAGTTGACAGTTATCTTTCATTTATATACACAGTAATAGTTTCACTTCATATTTAGGATCATAAGACCTGGATATTGGACTTTGTTATTGCCTTTATGTTATACAGAATTGGTTTCATTTCCCTGTAGCTCTAATTCATACCAACCATTCTTTAAATGCTTTGATATCCTGGTACATACCTGTAATTACCCATCTGTTATATACCAGCTCTGTTTATTGTGAACTGTACAAATAATTGATGTTAACCTAGTATCTGTAAATTGCTATTTGCCCTGGTTTGATACCAGCCTCTACTTTTGATTTGATTTCATCTGATTGAACTCTTTCAATCAAAGATTTCCTTAAGTTTGGATCCTGTAGTCTAGGTCCAACTTTAGGGATAACAGATTGTTTCAAAACACTAGACTGCCAAAAATAGATGCAATACTCGACTTTAGTCGCTAATGCTTTACCAACAATATACATATCATGTTGTTTGGGGAAAATATCACATGTATATGTGTGTTTGGCACTATACATGGGACATTGGAGGTTTGCTTGCCATGCTAATTCTCATTTTGTGGTGGCAAACTATGTATAATTTGAGGATAAGTGAGTGTTTCAAGTTTATGAGCAGAAGCAAAAGAGACCAAGCAACGAGAAATAACCATCATTAGTTTATGTAGGTGTTGTTAGTGGTATGTTTTAGTATAAGATATCCCTATCTTCATCTCTAGGGCGTCTCTAGCATTGATGAAGATGGTTAGAACAATTAGAGTCATTCACACAATTTCTACTGGTGTCTGATTTTACGTGTTAAGTTTTATAGATTAGGCAAGTTTACTGTTATGAGAATCTTATGTACAGTGCCAGATATTCAGATGATTGTAATTTGCTAAAAAGTTGTATGTTTTTGTCATACTTTAATATGGATTAATAGTGTCATTAATTGTTAATGTTGAGCTATGTTGAATTCGATTCTAGCATACACAACAGAGTGAGTAAAATAAATCTGAAAATCTTGGAAATAACGAACTACATACATACGTTAAACCACCAAAGCTACAAAAATTTGAAGGAAGTCCAACGAACATAGCAAGATTGGTTAGCTAGCGCACGGTAACACATAAATTAGTTAAGGTTATGCAAATAGTTATATAGACTTAGTTAAGGTTATTACAACGAAGCTCGTATAAAGTCATATACCAAATCACGTCCCCGTTATTTCTGTTTTAGTTACACCGATCATAAGAGCTTGATATTGGTATCTACCAAAGTCATTTTATATTGGTTGTAACTCGATGATTGATATGCATGATCTTGAAGATATTCCTCAACCTTGATTAGTTTTCCCTATCCCCATTATTCCTCTACCTTGGCCCATATAAGGAATCACTTTCATTGACTGGAACCAAGCCTCGAAATTGATGGGCTGTAGGACGCATTTTCTTTTCTGGAACGTATTTGACAGGTTGCTTGGAATTTACCCATAGACATACATGATTTAAACTCGTCAAATAGAAGTCCACCACATTCACTTACCCGTCATAAATAAATACTAGTAAAATTACTAATTGGGTACCTGTCATTCAATACTAGCTCAACTTGCTTGTCACGTGAAGGCTGGAGGGTGGACTCATGAACGACGGTCATCTTGAGGAGGCTTAAGTTGGAATTGCATGTCGTTGGGCCAAGTTTATTTGCAACTTTCATGTGTTATTAAATTATATTTATTTAGACATCTCTGGGTTTGGTTGCCATTATGGATTTTCGGACTAAACACGGAGGAAAGAACAAAATGAAGAGAGGGATTAAATTTTGAAGATTAGCGGTTTGGTGGTTTTATAATTGAGAGCTATTCGATTTCAATGGTATCATGAATATTGAAAGTGTTGATAGGGGTTTCTGAGCAAGGGAATTTTGTTGATGGGGGTAGTGATGCCCACGGTAAATGACCTTGCCCCTCCCTCACGAATGTACTACAGATCGATCTCCTCCTCCCAAGCCCCCTTCAGCCCACAATGTGATAGTGGTCGTTGGGGCATATCATAGTTTGGTAGCATGCAAAGTGATGGAAGAAGTCATGGACCATTGCTCTGAATGATGAAAAAGAATCTCATTCAAAGTCTAGTTCGCGGTCTTTGTGATTTTTCAGATTGTTACGTTGCATTTGTACCCAACGCACCTTTAGGTAAGGGAGAGAGGGCCATTTTTTTTTACCAGGAGGGGTATTATTGAGTGATAGCGATCATGGTTGGACCCTTTGGTCCTTCTTTAAGGGTACCATGGCTTAATGGCATTGCTGACTTCCCTTTTAAAGAGGTTTTTAAGCTCAAGGTTGGTGTTTGAGCCCCCTAAAGGTTGACTACTAGGTCTCATGGTTCCATTCCCTTCTTACATGCTCTAGTGGACTCTGCTTCAGCCACGAGACACTAGTATTCAATCACGGCCACTTCATACACCCTCCTGGACCTTCAGTCAGTTGATCCTTGCTCTCCCTGGCCTTCTTTCCTTAGAGGAAGGAATCCTCCATGCTAGGTTATTTATGTGCTTTGAGGAGGGCATTGAGGGATTTTATTTTATTCTAGGGGTTAGATGGGGCATAACGCCCTCCCTCCAGTCCACTTCAGCCTTTCGTTCGGAGTGATTCACTTATCTGAGCGTGTTTTGGCACATGGGGATGCAAATACCCTAGGTAGCTTACCTTAGTCCATATTTTATTATTATTTTCTTTTAATTTTCAACTGCCATTTAATAATTACTAATTTACTTGTTTTAAGGTAGGTCGTCCTGGATTTTATTTGTAAAAGTGGGTGTGAGATCATATAAATAAATCTCCTCCCTTTCATTTGTAAATGAGAACTTATGGGATAAATCATTATGCACTTATTTTACCCTTCTTAAGGTTTCTCTGGACGGATGCACTCCTTGTGAGGAAGTTTTCTGGTTAACGCAAGCTATTTTTCTGGTAATTCTTTGGTGAATATCTGCTTTTGGTGATGCTTCGATTTGTTGGATGAACACAAGCACAAAGAGGTCAGGCTTCTTACCTTTTTGTTGGATGATGGTGGATGTGCACGTCTGAGTCTTAGTGGTGGCCTTAGAGCTGCACTTTTCCATAGGATAAGAATTTGCCTTCCTCTTGTCACCTTAGCTAACAATGACACGTCTCCTTATGAGGGTGCCCTAGGGTTTCTCCTTGGTTTTCCTAGGCTAGTTGCTTAACCTAGGACCCTTCCTCACTAGGTTAGCCATCTTCCTAAGAAAACCTAGGTTAGGTAGGTTTGTGCTAAGGTTCCCTAGGTTTTCACATTATTTCTTCTTACAAATTTAGTCGAGGGTTAGTCTTAGTTTAGTCTAGCTCAGTTCTATGTTAGCTCTAGGGTTAGTTACGTTAGCGTCTAGCTTAGTTTTTAAGTTATTTTTAGCTTAAGTTAGGGTTATGTTAAATTTAGGTTACCTAAACTACCGGAGATGCTACACCAGCCTTGTTGCCGTTGTCTTATTCTCCCTCCACCTTCTACCGCCGCCTAATCCTCGCAGATCTCCTTCTTCTCCATCTCGAGTCTGCCCCTCTTCCTTCGTAGCCCTCTCTGCAAACGTTGACCATCTTTCCATATTTCGATCCTATTTCCTTAGTCTTCCCTTGAACCCTTGTTAGGATTTCCCAACGGTGCGTCGACCATCTCACTCATAAGTTCCCCCGTAGCGTACGTACCATGCGTTGGTTCCTCCTTCCCGCTGGCTTTGGCTGCTCAGTAAACATTATCACAGTTGAGTTGCATTTCTACGTTTAAGCACCTCCATTGTCCATTGTCCTCCACCTCGGCGGGCTGCTGCAATCTCCTTTTGACCGCTCCGTCTCCACTCGCAGCACCATCCACCACCTTCGAGCTACTCCCTAACCCTAACCCTAACCCTAACCCAGAGAAAGCTACTAGCACCCTCGTTTCTCCTCCTGCGCGGAGCAACCTTGCCTTGCCTCGGGCCTTCCTCAAGGCGTCCCGTCCCGAAACCACTTCAGTCTACGCTGCGGCTAGTCCACCCTCGGGCCTGAGGGATGTATTTTCATGGCAGCATTCACATTAACTCAGAGGAAGGGATTCTTTGCAGTGGAAGCCTCCCTCCTTCCTACCGTGGCAGCCCTTCATTGGGTGCGCCACTCCTCAACCCTGCAAGCAAGCAAAGCAATTGTACAAAACACGTTAAAGGATTGTGCCAATATCCCCCACGTCACGTTTAAGTATTTAGTTTTAAATATTTCATGGTTATGAATTTAATATCACTGAATCCATACTACTGTAACTTAACTGACTTGGGTTTGTATAAGTACTGCTGCTATCAATTGGAATATCGAATTCTCCTGAATGACCTATTTGAAATTACGACTGTAATTGGTTCGTTTTTACCTTTGCACATAGTCTGCGATTAGCGCCTGAACGCTACTTTACATTGTGGAGGTCTCACGTTACCGTTGGTTAATGTATAGCGCTGATACTAATGCGAAGTCGGGTCAAATGAAAAACTGATAGATTGGTTATTGGTTGCTAATATAGATTCCAATCCATTTGATTTCAATCCACCTACATTTTGTTTGTTATGAAATATTGATGCCAACAATAAATGTTTAGCTCGCTTTTATATGGAATATGATGGTAATGTAGGCATGCGTGTTACCATTTTGAGTGAATTATTTGTTTCTTACAATTAGATAACTGCATGGTCATAGTTAAATTAATAAACATTGTTCATTGGTACTTATTCACTTTTGTTTGGACTCCATTTAGGCACTGATCACTTATTTTGCATATACGCAAGACGTTTTGTGCTTTAGTGTCCTTTGTAGTGTCAATATAGGGCTCTCCCTTAGGAGTCTTAGGATTCCAAAGCAATTAAGGATAAGTGACTAAGGTGACAGTGGTCATTTGTCCCGTATATACTTATCAGTGGCAATACCTGCCATTTCAACCAATAACATTTTGGCGTCATTGTCGAGGACCTCAAACTTGTTGAGGCGACTACATCTTGGCAAGAAAACATTGAGGTAAGTCTTTTTGGGTATTTTGAAAATATTACTGAAGACTAATCTTGCAGATATTACTTGACGACTCCACAAAGAAAATCTTTGCAAGGCTTAACACTTTGGTTAGTCTTGAAGTCCTAATTATATATGATTACTTGCATTTTTCTTAAGGATTAACCTACAAGCTTACCTGCCGACTCCACAAACAACACAACCCGTCCCATCTATCAGGTACGCCCTTATGTTATTTAATACTTTGGCGAGATTTGCTTAACTAACTTGGTAGGCTTCTCCTGGCGACTCCAATTAAAGAAAAATAAAATAAGTACTCTATAAAGAAAAGGAAGCCTAGCGAGATGTCATCCAATTATGAATTGTGGATGGACATATTGGACTTCTCATGCATTTCAGGTTTCCCACACAAGTATGTCATTCAAGAAGGTGGGAAGGCACTTTTACCATTGTTCCAGCAATATAAGAACCATGCAGCATCCCATGTGCAAGCATTCATGCAGTTCATCCAGGAAAGTAACTTTGTGCATGAGGACATCAGGATGAGGCTATATCTATTGTATCTTCACCTAGAAGACAATTTTCCAGTCAGAAATTGGTATGAGGGTTTTTGTAAGGGTTCATCCTTACAAAATTATCATAATTGATAATATATATATATATATATTATTGAATTGATGATTATTACATTGAATTCGTGCAGCTTTATACATATGAAGAGACACCATTAAACCACGTGTCCTTCCAAAGGTGACATTTACATAAATTAATAATAACTAAAATAATAGATAATAAATTAGTAGTTGTAATATACTTTTGGTATATTACAAGTCATCCCACTCTGAAAAGATTCGTCCACGAATCTTCTGTAAGTGTGCTTCAACTAGAAATATTTCCGCAAACAACGGTGCCACGGTTTAACAATTCTTGAAATAATTGGTCGCATTTCCATTCAAATATTTTCATGCATATGATTCTGTAGATAAATGAAAAACAACTATATGAGGTATTCTTATGAGCTTCTAATATGATGGTGTTATTTTGATCTTCTAATTTGATGTAGATTTCTGGGGCATCTTAAGCTATGGCCCCTGGTAGAATGTTCATGTTTTCATTTGTCGTGGCATTTTCTGAATTCTTCTGAGCTTCTAATCTGATGGTGTTCTTTTGATCTTCTAATTTGATGTAGATTTCTGGGACATCTTGAGCTATGGCCCCTGGTAGAATGTCCATTTTTTCATTTGTCACAACATCTTTTGAATTTCGTTCTTCTACATTATCCTGATTGTTTCTTGCAACATGTTCTGGGTTTTATTCTTCTACGTTATCCTGATCATTTGTCGCAACATCTTTTGGGTTTTGTTCTTCTATGTTATCCTCATATTCATCAGTATTTGTCGTTTCATTGTTATAATTTACGTCATTGTCATTTTCTTTACAATTGATATTGACATTGTGATTGTCAATATCATCTCGATCTTTCATATCCTTGTCTTCTACCTCTTCTGTTTCATCGTATTTGTTATCGTCTTCCTTAACAAGTTCTTGTTCTATAGTTTCACTGGACATCGTTATAGATTTTCTTGTTGGCGTATTAATGTGCCTTACTTCCCTACCTTGTAAGAAGTCGCAATGAACTTCCAGTAGGCATGCATACTTTTTTTATTAAGTATCACATTTTGAGGTTTGCATTTGGGATGTCTTTTCTCATCCCACTTTTCCATTCTAAGTTAAAGAAAAGTACGAGTTTTTTGTGGCCACAACACCTTGAAATCCTTGAACATTGTTCCCCTCCTCATCTTTCATATCCCAGATCATGTTGATGCTTTTCCTAAAATTTGCAAACTTATGAAAATATTTGGTATTTTGATCAGCATAAGAGAACCAAGTAGCATGACATTTAATCCTACAATTTTTTTCACTGTCCAAGAGGATTTTTTTTTTAATATCTTTGAGCTTCCAATATTTTGATGGTTGAACCAACCTATTTTGAGAAAACACCATCAAACTAACATTCATACAATGTTTCCAGATCTACCTCAATTTGTCTCAGGTTTCTGTCCGTTGAAATGATATGGTCACGATCCCAAGGAACAACATGTTCCTTAAATAATTTTAAAGAATTCATGCATTGAACACTCACAGGTTCTCCTATCCCCAAGTCATATTTATTCGATACATAATTAACCAAACTCTTGAAGTCATATTCCTCTGATCATTCAAGACTGAATTTGAAAGGAGAAAATGGCTTATCCCCTCCAAGGCTCAGCTCAATTAGAATTGGGAAATGGTCACACACCCGGATTGGATCTACCCATGACCTAAAGTTGTTCAAATCCTCTAGAAGTGAGTGATGAATAAGAGATCTATCTAATTCTTCGCAATTCTTTCATCCTCGGAGTAGTTGTTGATGCAATTTGGTTCGATCCCTAGCTAATCAATGCCCACCAACCCTTGTGATTCAATATCTTCAAGAAAAAACCCTACTAATAGACTATCTCTGGCCAAAGAGCCCCACACCTCCTCATTGTTCAAGGTAAGGTTGATGTCAATGTCAGAGTTTTAATGGTTATACAAGATCTTTAAACATTTTTCATCATTTCATCATAACCATAATAATAAGATCACTGAAAGAAAGACAAACACAACATAAGATAGAGACACAAAGATTTATCTTGGGAAACCCTCTCTTGTGTAAAACCCAACAACTTCTTCTTCATAGATTCGTCACTAAGTGCAATGTCAGACAAAGATAGAAAACCAAGAGATAAAATATCATTCGCAGTTGATTCTTCTTTTCTACTACAAATAACTTGTCTTCCTTAACTTTTGAGCCAACTTACTTGTGATTGCAGTGCGTCCAAATGAGAGAGGGTGCCTCCATATTTATACTCTTTCATGTGGGTGACCCTTTACCCCAACAGGGCTGAATTCTTAACTTAACTGGGCTGACTTCTTTATGGGAGACCTAAAAATTCATTTACAATATTCCTTTTGGGGACTATTGCCTCAACTTACAACAAAGGTTTTAACCTTGATATTATTACATGACCAAGTATAATAATGACATCTTCTAATGGAAGAAAAACAAATTCTCTGAAGGAGGTACAATAACAATAATATAATGATATTAAAATAATAATAAAATAAATGAAGGATATCTTTCGAAGTTATATTTTCAACAACACTCCCTCTTAACAAGGAAGGTATTCTTCTGACACAGTCATCACTATGACTGGACACAATCTCTGGACATCATCATCACTATTGCGACAACTATTTTCTCATCAATCATTGACTAGTGACATCTCTCAAATCTATACTTCGTGAGAATTTCTACAAAGCCATCCCTTTCATGTTAAATGTAGGCCTAGATCCCATGTTAGATGTATGCCTAGATACTATCTAGGACTTTATCTACAGAGCTAGCCCTTTTTCATGTTGGATGTAGGGAAACATATTTGTATAGTGCTATCCCTTTTCCATGTTGGATCTACCTTGTACCGTTCCAACCCTTTTTCATGATGAATGTACATCTTCGTAGTGCCAGTCTTTTTTCATATAGGATGCTTATCTTTACAATGCCAGTCATTTTTCATACTGGATGCATATCTCTGCAGTGCCAGTCATTTTTTCATACTGGATGCAGGCCAAGATCCCATCTAGGACTTCATTATCTACAGAGCCAACCCTTTTTCATGTTGGATGTAAGCTTAGATCCAATCTAGGACTTCATCAACTATAGAGCCAATCCTTTTTTCATGTTGGATGTAGGTATTGTCCTGTCGTATCCAGATCATCTCATGTCAAGAACAACCCAAGTGCCTACATCATATCCCTTGGACAACCTGCATCTTCTTGACATGTCACGCCACTCCCTCTTTTAAGGAACATCGATATGGATAACACCAAGCTTCTCCCTAAAGTATTCAAACTTCACTCATGCTAACAACTTGATCAACACATCGACTGTCTGCTCATTTGTTGCCACATATTGGACCTTCACTGCTCCTCTCTGCAACATATCCCATATATACTGGTATCAGATATCGATGTGCTTTGAATTGTCATTGAATACACACAAGTTGTCTCTAACTCAACATCGAGCAATCCTGTAAGTAGCTTATGAAGCCACGTTAACTCACAACTTGCCTAACAAGTTGCAATGTATTGTTCCTTGGTTGTACTCAATGCCACACTCATTTGCTTCTTGTTGAACCAATAAATCATGCTAGACCCTAAGATGAAGCAGCACCCTGAAGTGCTCTACCTATCTGTATCACTACCATCCTAATCGAATTCAACATATCCCTGCAGGAAGATCCTATGATCTCTCGCATATCTAAGGCCATACAAAATCTTACCCTTTAGGTACTTCATCACATGCTTTGCCACAACCATGTGAACACGTCTCAACTCCACCATGTACTGGCTCCAAGTATTCACCGCAAAACATATATATGTCTTTGTGTTCTTTAGGTACATCAACGAACCAATCATCTCCTTATAAACGGTGGCATCGATTGTATCTAAAGTAGGATCACACATCAGCTTCAAGTTTGATTCCCATGGTGTAGCTTTATCCTTGAACCTCTTCAAGATATCAACTGCATATTTTCCTTAGCTAAGGAAAATCTCCTCTGGATTCTTCCATGCCTCTAATTCCAAGAATGATGTCACAATTCTCGAACTCTGAGATCTATTGTCACTCCCTCTAAAGTGGAGAACCATCCTCTCTCTGCATATTGTACTCTTTGCATCGAGAAATTCTGCATTAGAGTGACGGGTAGCCTCCTCTATTGCTAATCTTCTTTGTATCCATCTATGTCATCTCTAAAGGTCACTAGATACCAAGATCATCCATCTTGAACTTTGTTGTAAGCTCCTCTTTCACCCATCTATGAGCTTCTCGTCCTCTATAGGTTTCCATATTCAACCTTGTAGCAAACGTTGGCATCTCCATTACTCTAGGTTATCCTCAAGCTCATCATGTAACTATATGTGTTATCCCATGGGCGCCTTCTGAGCTCGTACAAATTCTTCTCCAATCTACGCACATGTGGTTCTCTGTATAGAGTCTCGAGTCCTGGAGGTTGTTCGATATGAACTTCTATTTTATTGAAGAAGTGTGTCTAGTTAATGGAGAAAACATCTTGCCATAATCGACTCCCTCTTTCTGAGAGAAACCACGAACCTTGATTTGTATTTCTTGATGTTGACATATGTTGCATGCTTGATCTTTTATATCCACTTGGAATACATTACAAACTACCCTTTAAGTTTTGGACCCACATCCTAGACACCATTCCTCATAATGCACTAGTACTCTTCGATCATAACATACTTCCACTCTCTCTTCTTGGCTACTTCTTCATAGCTGGAAAGATCTACATTAATGATGTCACACAATACTGCCACATAAATGGAGTGTGTCTGAGGCCTCTTATTTTCTCTGGAAGTCCCATCTGGAGCATCATACTTCTTTGCATCATGGATGATCTCTTGTGCCAAAGATGGTCTTCTCTTGCGGGTGGATCTACAGGTCTTTGTGTCTCAGTCATATCATGGTCATCATGTTCTTTTGAAGTCCCATCTTTTGTAACTATGCCTCTGACTTTGGGAGCTTCAGGTCCTTCATATGCTTCATTTAAGTAAATATGATTTGAGTGTTATGGTTGAACCACAGAAACTTGTTCTTCATAACAAGACTCATCATTCTTCTCTTGTAGGTGATTGCATACGGTCTTTCCTATAAGTCAAATTCAGTTGCATGATTATAAACATTTCATATTTTTCAAACATGTTAATAATGACAAAATCTTATGCATAAAAACATATGTCACACATTCATGCAACTATCTTAGCCAATGCTTCAACAAAACATTCATTCATGTCACATATACATATGGTAACTTTCTAGATGCCTTTCATCTCTACCAGAACGTAATCAATAGTGTGCACTATTCTCAACATGTCAACAAAAAGGTTTCATTCTAGATAAGTAGGAAAGGAATGTTGTAAAACACCATAGGCCTCTTTACCCATCACATGCAATTTAGTAGTATATCATTCATGAATGAAAACCCTATAATTGTTAGGATTATTAATCCTCCCTTAGTCAAATTTCTATTAGATTAATTATTGCTTAACATAGGAACCTTAAATTAATTAAATAATTCCACTAGTGCAATTGGGTCCACATGGCCCAATGGGGCCACATGTACCGGTCATTGAAGTGTGGGGGACAATGCTAGAGGTTAACTACCACTTACTGCATGTGCATGCATCAGTGGGGGCGCCTCCTAAACCAATCCCTACATTTTAGGAGCCATTGGGAGTCCTGTCACCAACCTACTTCAGTTAGTTGGAGTTAGCACTAGTTAGCCTCAATTAGCATTCAATTAACTTCAGATGACTCACTATCATTTAGATAGTGCATGCTTTGCATGGATAATGCACGCATGTATGTGGAGGAGCGCTTTTGTTCACCTACCACACTCAGTTGCACTGAGTTACCTAGTTGTTACTGCTTGTTGGAGTTATTGGTCATCAGAGAGTTGATTTGATGGACTCCGACATTGATTGGGAGACCTTGAGTTAGAGATTTAGTTAGATACAGTCTTATCCACTTGGAGGATTCGAATTCATTACTCGTGCATTAGAATTCTACCTATTTGTAATCTATTGTACATCGGATATTATTATGATGAATATACTGTAAATTCCTAAGCAATACTTGTTCATTTCCTGTGTGGTTTGTTTTGCTTGGTTTGTATGCTCATCCTCCATTCAATTGCTGCAGCATAATCAGAACTCTCTGCTTGAAGAGCTTAATGGCATTCAAATTCTAATATGGTATCAGAGTCTTCTTAGGCAGGTTTCATGCTTGTTTCTCCTCATTGAACATCAGAAGCAGTTGGGTTTCCACAGAAGTCCCCTATGAAAATTTGCTAGCTATGGATTCATTCAGAGCAGCGGAGAGGGAGTGACGGACCCTGAAAACATGTTCATGTATGGAAGAAAAGCATGATGCTAATAGTTCATATGTTTTATTGTTATTTGCAGTGAAATTGACAGGTGCTACCTAGCTTGAGAGAAGCATTTGCAGTCTTCCAGTCGGAGCAATTATGAGTTCTCAAACCCGTGAGCCACGGATCCTCACAATTTCCAATTACCTTGATTGGATGATTTATACGCAGCTGGCCTTGTGCAAGTATGGATACCACAGGATCATACATGGATGGGAGGTTGAGCCTCATCACCCAGTTGAGCGGAACAAGTTGATGAACCGTTGTGATGAAGCATTCGGGTACTTATGTGCTTATATTTCCAAATATCTCCTCTTCCATCTGGAAGGATTGAGACTCCCAAAGAAGCCTAGGAGAAGATTGATAGCTTGTTTAACAAACAAGATGAGCTTCGGGGACACATTTTGGAGAATGAGTTGTTATCTTTACATCTCAACAGTTTCGATACTATTGAGCAATTCTTTTCCAAATTCAAAACTCTAGTACTCCAATGCAGATAGTGCAAGATAGAGCGGAAGGATGAACAGAATGTCCTTTCTATACTCAACAAACTAGGCCATGAGTACTCTTTCTATGTCTCTATGTTTCATTCCAAGTGGGAAAGCTTTCCTGATTGGAAACTACCTTCTCTAGATTCATTCTTCGAGTCCTTAATCAAAGAACAAGACAAATTGATTCGAATGGGAGTCATCCAGACTTCCAAAGATCAAGCTCTATTGGTTACTGACATTAGAGGAAATTTCAACTCAAAATGGGCCTCCTAAGGAAAATTAATAAAATAATAAAATAATATTTATTAATTTTGGAGGAAGAAAAGAAAAAACTACTTTTTTGTTCGTATTTTTGACATATCTCCCTATGTTTTTACTCAAATTTTGATCGGGAGAGCTCGTTGGATGCGGAATTAAATTTGCATCCAATTAGTACCCACTCGGCATACTTTTGATGGGCCCCGCTACCCCAAAAACAAGAAATACCTGAGAAAATGTGATGATGATGTCATCATCACATTTTCTCAGGTATTTCTTGTTTTGGGGGTAGAGAGGCCCATCAAAAGTATGTTAAGTGGGTACTCGTTGGATGTGGAATTTAATTCTGCATCCAATGAGCTCTCCCAATCGAAAGTTGAGTAAAAACATAGGGAGATATGTTGAAAATACGAACAAAAAAAGTAGTTTTTTTATGATACCTATCCCCAAATTTATATTAAAAAATGTTTAAGAGGTGCTCCCTTTTTGAATTTTAAAGTATTTTGATTGGCTAATACATGTTGAAATGGAATTTGTATTATTTTTGGAAGGCCCATTTTAAATTGAAATTTCCTCTAATGCTCTTCCAAAGCGCAAGCAATGGGGAAATCAAAGAAGAAGGATCCAAAGGCAACTGATTCGAAGCCTAAATCAAATCAGCAATCTTCTGAAGGGGCCTCCGGCTCTAAGAAGAAGAAATTTGAAAAGAAGTTATGTCTGTATTGTGAAAAGGGATACCATCTTGAAGAACATTGTATGAGGAAGAAACTTGATGAGATGTCCTCTCTTCTTAAGCAGCACAACATTGCTCCTTCAAGAGCAAATAAGCCTGATGACGAAGCACCGATAGAAGATGCGGAAAGGTGTCATTCTTTGAAAGTACCTCTCTCTCCATCCTCAGCATACATTATAGATTTTAGAGCCTCCAACCACATGGTTGCCTCCAAAGAATCATTCTCTAATCTTTCACTATCAAAGGGGCCTAATATTCACATGGGATATGATTCCCAGATTCTAGCAGAAGGAAGGGGCTCAGTCAGAGCGAAGCATGGTGAGTTCAAGAATGTGTTATATGTGCCCACCCTTGCTGCTAACCTGTTATCTATTTACTAGATGACACATACATGATCTCCCAAGAGGGTCACATTCAATTCAGACTCAGTTGAGATCACAGAAAAAGCCACTAGAAAGCTTGTAGCGAAAGGTATTGCAAATCACTCTACCAAAGCTTATGAGTTTTCACATTTCTTGCATGTTTCTCCTCCTACAAATTTATTGTCTCATGCTAACAACACCAACAATATTTGGCATGAGAGATTTGGCCATCTCAATTTCAAATATCTGAAGCAGCTCCACAATGATAACATGGTTGAAGGTTTATCCTCCATCCAAACTTCCTATGGAGTATGTGCTAGGTTCTTGGGAGGTAACCATCCAGAAAAGAAGTATGATGTTGGGAAGGCTCATAGAGCTATCTCTACACTTGATTTGATACACAGTGATGTAGCTAGACATAGCCCACAAACTCAATTAATGGTTGCAGGTATTTTATGACCTTTATATATGATTGTTCTAGGTACTGCTGGATCTACTTCATGAAGCTAAAATCAGAAGTTTTTGAGACTTTTAAAATTTTTAAAGCTATGGTTGAGAACAACTTCAATAAGAAGATCAAGTCAGTAAGATCTGATGGAGGAGGAGAATATGTCAAAAGTGATTTTCAGAATTTCTGTGAATCAGAGGGGATTCGAATGGAACACTTAGTTCCATACACACCACAACAAAATGGCGTGGCTAAGAGGAAGAACAGATCACTGAAAGAGATGGAAACGTGCCTTCTCCATGGAAAGCATCTACCTCCTTCTCTTTGGGATGAAGCAGTAAACTATGCTTCATATTTACAGAATAGGGTGCCTCACAAGTCAATGGTTGAGGTCACACCATTCAAAGCAATGCATGGGTATAATCCCAATGTCTCTCACCTGATATTTTTTTGTTCCAAAGCTTGGGCTAGGATACCACTTGACAAGAGAAAGGCCTTCCAAGCCCAAAGTAGCGAATGCATTCTGCTAGGATATGCAGGTGATGAAAAATCTTACAAACTGATGGAGGTTGCTACCAGAAGATGCTTCATTGAAAGAAGTGTCCAGTTCAAAGAAGATCAGCTGCATGATACTCCTCCAGCAGCACAGGAAGGTATAACCATTTCTCCTCCTATTTTTGATGATGATGATGTGCGACAGGTTTCAGATTCAGATGAAGAATATCACATACAACATGATCCTATTATTGAGACTGAATCTCAAGATATTCTAGATCCATACCCAGTTCCCATTCCAAATGAGAAGCCTAAACCTAGATGGGATCAAAAGCTTCTTGATGCAGCTGGAAGTGGTGCTGGAGTTCCAGAAGACAGAAGAAGAACTAGGTCCCAGTATCAGAATGATCATGCTACACTATCTCTCATAGAATGGTGCAGAAAAGTTCTAGGTCGGTGCTACTTGATGATGGCGAATGATCAGCTACATGGCTCACAGAAGCAGAGATTTGATCATTCGCTACCTTTACCATCCAGCAAAGCCAAACAGAGTCATCAGTTCAGAAGTACATTGAGAGGTCCGTTGATGGACCATGCTGCTACATAGAGCTGCAATTTTTTTTGCAGCAGTGTTTTTGCTCAAGTTATTTTTCTAAGGAGGAAGCTTATTTCTTCTAAAGATAGCTTGCATATTTCTATTTTCCTGCTTATTTTTGAGGGGGGGGGGGGTTTCCCATGAGGTTTTCCCCTATTTCCTTAGTTGTACTAAGCAAAATTTTTTATTATCTTCTAGATTTTATTTGGGTGACCTATGGTCTTGTTACCAGGGCTCATAGTTGTCAAAGTTAATATTCAGGGGGGTTGCCTAACTTAGGAACCTTAAATTAATTAAATGAGTCCACTAGTGCAATTGGGTCCATATGGCCCAATGGAGCCACATGTACTAGTAATTGAAGTGTGGGGGACAATGCTAGAGGTTAACTACCACTTACTTCATGTGCATGCATCAGTGGGGGCGCCTCCTAGACCAATCCCTACATTTTAGGAGCCACTAGGAGTCTCGACACCAACCTACTTCAATTAGTTGGAGTTACCACTAGTTAGCCTCAGTTAGCCTTTAGTTACCTTTAGATGACTCACTATCAATTAGCTAGCACATTCTTTGCATGGATAATGCATGTATGCATGTGGAAGAGCGCTTTTGTTCACCTACCACACTCAGTTGCACTGAGTTAACTAGTTGTTATTGCTTGTTGGAGTTATTGGTCATCAGAGAGTTGATTTGATGGACTCTGATATTGATTGGGAGACCTTGAGTTAGAGATTCCGTTAGATACAATATTATCCACTTGGAGGATTTGAATTCATTACTCGTGCATTCGAATTATACCTATTTGTAATCTATTGTACACCGGATATTATTACAATGAATATACTGTAAATTCCTAAGCAATACTTGTCTGTTTCCTGTGTGGTTTGTTTTGCTTGGTTTGTATGTTCATCCCCCATTCAATTGCTGCAACATAATCAGAACTCTCTACTTGAAGATCTTAATGGCATTCAAATTCTAATAATAACATGCATAATACATTTCCTGAATCTAGGAACATAAATATGTAAACAATTGAAGAATATCATTTAAGTAACTAAATATATAGAAAATGAAAATTTAAACACTTATCTTTTTTTGTTTGGTAGACTCCCTCTTGATCTCTGTTTTCTTGCTGGAATTACTGAAGTCTCTGACAATGTGGTCTACTACGTCGTTTTATTCCGAGGACCTGTGTTTGTCTTCTTAATTCCTCTACCAATATTTCTTTAGTCTTGTAGGCACTACTTATCTCATTTTCTTTGTCCTATAGCTTGCACATCAATTCTTTCTCCTTATCTTCTAGCTGTCTTTTGAGCTTGACAATTTATTCTAATTGCTTTTCATTTTTTGTAGCTAACTTCTCAAGTTTATCTTTCAAAGAGTTGGATATGCCTTCTTTGATTCTGGTAGCTTCTTCGAGTTGGATTTTTAGATCAATTATAGTTTGTGTGTCCTTCTCATATTCTTCTTAATTCCTCTTCTCAGATTTGTCCAATTGCTCTTGCAATACCTGGTTATGTTCACAAATATTTTTCACTTCTTGTGAAACATTAGTAATTTCATTGTCTATCATAGTATCTGCTAAATTTCTATCACTTATCAGAGAGCAAGGATTTTCATCACAATCTGAAGTACTGCATTCTATGAATTCAAAATGACTCTTATCTTCTATACCTGATAAACAATATCTCTTTAAAATGATTACAAATAGAGTGTTTAGGGGACTTACCTTCATACTTACCTAGATCTTGTACTAACCTTTTCATGGGAATGTCTTCTGCTTCTTGTTCTTCATCTAAGTTTAACTGATTTATTTTGAACGACAATTCTTCAACTGAGTTTCACTTTCCTATTTTCTCCTTTTGGAGATATGTTAGATCCTCAAGCATTAATTCCATCCATAGTTCCTTATCTGAGTTGCACTTCCCTGTCTTCTTCTTTTGGATATATGTTAGTCCTTCAAGGATGGATTACATAGCCATAGAATTATTTTTCTTTGTTTCCTTCTAAGCTGTTATTTTTTTCACTTTCTTTGGAGTTGTATATCTAGTAACAATTGATTTCCATACACCAATTCCTTTTGCCTCAAGATAAACATGCATTCTCATTTTCCAGATCAAGTAATAATGTGACTCACAAGACAATAGTATTCCATTCATTGAGAACCCCATGGTGTGTAACACCCCGGTTTTGACCCTGTGGTATTTTGATCGTACATGATGTAAATATTGTATGGAATCATGGCAAGGAGCTCAAGGCCAAGGCCCTGCCATTGATTGATGTTTTGTGTATAGGTGATCAAGGTTGATTCCTACGGTTTATGGTTCTAAGTCAAGCACAGTATATATATTTGTGAATATCATGTAATTATGCAATTAATAGAATACCAAAACTAAGTATGCGCCACAATGTTAAAGAGATGGGGGCATGATTTCACAAGGTAGGGAGGGGGAATATTTAACCTTGAGCCTATGGGGAAAATCCATGTGTCAAAAGAAAACACCCAAAAACATATGCACATTCCCTCATGCATTCACATTTTCATCTTCCCTCTCGTTTTGGGGAGGGATAGAACATTTTGATCATCCATCCTTCATTCAGTGGGGGCACTCACGAAATTGGTGGTTCTTCTTCTCAGTCCTCCATCCTCTATTTTTTTTCCCGGCATGATTTTGCATTTGTTTTCATTCTCCCATGGCTGGAGAATCATTTTAGGCAATGCCCAGCAGATTGAAGAGGGAACCACGATTTCGGAGTGGTTGTTGAGTTGTCTTCACCCACGTGAAGCTATTCAACGTTCTGTGAAGTTGATTTTGGTCATAGGGCTGTTGTTCCCCGATTGCCATTGTTGTTTTGGATTCCATGATGTTTTCTTCGATCCCAGAACTTGTAATTGTTGTGTGGCATTCTTTGTTTGGTCTGAACGATTTGAGTGTGAACAAAGGTCGTTTTTTCCTTTTGAAGGGCATCCAACATTTTCTAAACGATTTGGGTCACTTGGGTTGTTTTCCCCATTTTCCATATTCGATTTTGGGTTCCTAGGACATTTTTTCCATACCCGAAACTTGTCTTTTGTTGTGTAGTGCATCCTTGTGTTGGCTTGGCTGAGTAAGTCCAAGAACCCATTTGTTATTGGGCTGACTATGTTTGGATGTGATTATTGGCTTGACTATGGGTGTATAGCCTTATTGTGTGTGATTCTGTGTCCCCTAGTTCCTTGTGGAAATCATGCCCAGCTCGGGGGTGGTAGTGATGCTGAGAGATTAAGAAGCACATGAAGCACATTGACCTATGGTTGGGTGGAATGTTGCAACGACATAGCTAGTTGTGGGAAAGCTTCTTCTTAAGGTTGAATTTCCTTTCCGCAATTTGCATGATGCGGGATGCGGAAACGTCCTTCTATAAATTTCGTTCCCTGCATATTTTCCTTCTGTAACTCTCCTTTCCGCAACTTGCGGGATGTGGGATGTGGCTTCGCAGATCTCTATTTCCGCAAGGGTCTATCACGCATGCGAGATGCAGGATGCGGGATGCGGGATTGTAATTTCCATATTTCCCCGATTCTGCAAACTCAAGCTTTTTGCATCGTTGATTCTTGCGAGTTGAATTTCAATCATTGATTTGTTTCCAGATGCGAAACAGATTGTGACCATCGATTTTCGCTGCGATCTTTATCTGTCGTTCGATCTCCTCTGATATTTTTCTTCATAGATCGTCGAATGGATTACTGACAGGATCAATTTATCAAATGTTGGGAAGTTAGAGAATTTACACAGACTTGAATAGATTGAACTTTGACCTAGATGCTGCTACATCGGTTAGGTAGTAGAACTGGTCGCATTCTTTTATCAAATGTGTGGAACTATGGTCGCATTTCTCCTCTAAGGAGGGAGGGGATGTGACAGGATGGTATCAGAGCTGTTGGTTGCAGCACTAGGGCCTAAATGGGTCAAGTTGAATAGTTAACAGAGCTCATTTTGCAGCTTTAGGACTCAAAGGGGACATGAGAAATCCACCTATGTGTTCAGATAAATTCAGCAGGTTCTCAGCAAGGATTGCAGGGGCTCGAAAGATGAAAAATGGTAGCAGATTGCATGAAAATGGAAGATTTACAAAAAAATACAAGGACATTTCCCTCAACCCGCCTTGTAGTGGTGTAGGGAAGCCACAGGGGGGCAAGCCCCTTGAACCCCCGTCGTCCCCCAGACATAGTCGTTATTGCAGAAAGGAAACTACAGCCAGAAGAAGTGCTAATTAGCAGAATTGCTAAACATTAGCCAACCCGACGAAAGGCACATTGATCGTTCATACTTGCAAGAAGCAATTGGTAAGTAATTGTTTGAATTTCTAAGATTGACTAACAAATATTGTTGTTAACACACTTTGCAGATTCATAGTGCATATTGAAAAGTTGATCTTGATCTGACCAAGAGCGTAAAAGAATATCAATGCCAAGAATATTAATAGCATGGATGATGCACATGATCCCTGTGGAGGACCCCATTTACGTCAGATTTCTCCACATGGGGAAGGGCATGTAAGGCCAACTTACAATGTCCAAGGTCATGGAACTGAAGCTGTTGGGAAGTGGGAACATGAGAGTTCCTCAGATGCTGCAGCTACTATAAGAAGCCTAAGGGCAGAGTTGCAAGATTGCAAAGAATAAAATAAAAGGTTGGTCAAGGATTTGGTAGAGAAAAACCAGTTGACTACATCCATGCTATAGATTTTGGCAGATCTCCAAAAGCAGATAAACTCTGTGAATCTGTTAACAGAGATAGAAGGGAGTAGGAGAAACTTCCACGATAAGAATGAGAAGCTTAACCCAAGGAAGAAAGTTTTTAAACCTTCTCACCTCCTAAAGCAATAAAGGCAGCTATCACAAGTTGTGATTGAGCCGACCAAAGTGATGAGGGAAAAGCTAAAGGAACCACTCAAATGTTGCGGATGTGAAGGACCCCATCTGTGCAGGAATTGTCCACTTGAGAATAAGAATGAGGGTCAAGTCCCTAGAACCCAAGAAGTTGAAACTGTGGGTCAGGAAGCAGGGATCATTCATAAAATTTGTGCAGTATTAGAAGACCACCAGGCAGGTCCTAAATCAACTGTGGTGGAAGTTGAGGGTGAGCTCATTGAACAAACTGTTTCTGTTTTGATTGACCATGGATCGACTCACAACTATATCACTCCCAAACTTGTTGAGATGTGCACCTTGAAGAATTCAAAGCATAGAATATCATGGTTAGTCCAACTAGCCACTGGAATCAAGAAGAAGGTCAGTGAGGTGGTAATTAAATGTCCATTAGTCATGGATGGGTTAGTCACATGTGCAGATCTGAATGTTCTTCCACTTGGATCATATGATGTCCTCATTGTAATGGATTGGTTGGAATCACATAGAGCAAAGCTTGATTGTTACAACAAGACTTTTGAGTGCTTGGATGATGAAGGCAACCTAAGGGTTGTTATCTCTAGAGGGAAGTCTTCAGTAATGCAACTAAAGAAGGTCTATGGGAAAGGTTGCAGAGTGTATGGAGCTCATGTTTTGGAGGCAGCAGAGTATGATACTCCTAGGTTGGATGGATTCATATGCTACAGGAATTCATGAATGTTTTTCCTAATGAAATTCCAGGGATTCCTCCAAAGAAGGACATTAATATTACCTTTGAGCTTGTTCCTGGAGTAGTACCGGTGCCCTAGACACCCTGTAGGATGAGCATACCAGAAATCCTAGAGCTAAAAATGCAACTGCAAGAGTTGTGGGAAAATAATCATATCAAGCCAAGTGTGTCCCCGTGGGGAGCACCAGTTGGGTTTGAGAAGGAGAAAGATGATACACTCTGGTTGTGTATTGATTATAGACAGTTAAGCAAGGTCACTATGAAGGACAAGTGTCCTTTGCTTAGAATTGATGAACTCTTTGATCAAATGAGAGGAGTAAAGGTATTTTCCAAGATTGACTTGGGATATGATTACCATCAAGTAAGTATCAAGGATGAGGATGTTCATGGGACAACCTTCAGATCAAGGTATGGTTTCACAAATGCACCAACTATGTTTATATGCCTCAGGAATAATGTTTTCATCAGGTACTTGGGAAAGTATGTTCTTTTTTTCCTTGATGGAATTCCTACTTATTCAAAGGATGAGGAAACACGTGGAACATCTGAGGCCGGCCTTGAAATTTCTCAGGAAGCATTGGTTGTATGCAAGGCTGAGAGACTTCTACAAAGATGGAATTCATTATTTGGGGAACATTATATCAGATAAAGGGATATTTGTAGACCTTGAAAAGATTGAGGCCATGAGAAGTTGGCCTGCTCTAAGAAAACTAACAGATGTAAAATATTTTGTGGGACTTGCAGGATACTACAGGAGGTTCACTGAAGAATATTTTGCAGACAAAATTGAGTCTATGTATGGGCGGGGGAAGCCTATGGGTGAACTTGTGGTTCCATGACGAAATGGCCCTTCCTGAAGACTGCAGGTAGAATGACCTGAGAAGAGCAGTCTGGTTGTACCCACTGAAACCAAGGCAGGAAACTGCCATGTGCTATGAGAAGGATCTCATGACTGAAATATAACTTTTGAATAGAATAGATTTTGAACTTCAGATTTTAAATTTTGCTAATGATTGTTAATTAAATATTATTAACTATTTGGATTATCTAAAATGGTGTCAAGATGACATGTTGTATGTGAATGTCTAGGTTTTGGGTAGCATGTGTAAGTGAGGGATGAGTACTCCCCACTTGCAAATGCCAATCAATATGAGGATGATCTCATGGTTGCAAAATTTGGTTTTTCTTGTGGAAAGTAGAATTGTGAATTCAAATTTCGATTTGACTAAAAATGTTATTGATCATTTGATAATTTGAAATTTATCTAGGAATGAAATAGATTTGAAAGTTTATGATCAATTTTTTATGATGACATCTCATATAAACTATAGCTTGTATGTAACATAGGTGAGATGATGATGGTCCACCCCTAGAGTACATAGCTCTTGGGAGGATGCATTTGAGAAAGAAAACTCCTCTGGAAGGATGTACGAGAGTACATATCCTCACCCCTCCTGCCAGCTAGGCACCGATATGCATCATTGGAGATGCCCAGGGTGTAATAAATCTGGTTAGACTTCTTTCCGCACACATTCACTCCACAAGGGGACTGTCACAAGAGTGGGGGCTTCGTGAAGAGAATAAACCCTAGGTATTATGATGTCTGGAAAGTAAGCACTTGAGCATTGGTAAGCACTTGGAGGAGGTGTTGGGCCCTTAAGCTATAGATGTCATTAAGCACCCAAGGAGGTGTTGGGCTCTAAAGCGAGGTTGATTAGATCTCGGTTGAGAGATGCTATACACATAAGTATTGGATTACTTGGAAAATCCTAGTTGATTTTTTGTAATTACACATGTACATAATGATTCAACTCAGATTTTGAAAATCTTGTTAAGAAATAAATCCTGCGAAAATGAATCAGAATGTGAATTAATCTGTTATGGTGCCTAGAAAGGAAGTGCTTGAGCTTGGCGAGCACTCAAGGAGGTGCTAGGATCTTAAGCCAGAGCTGCTATTAAGCACCCAAATAGGTGTTAGGCTCTAGAGCAGAGCTACCTGTTGAATCCTCGGTTGGGTATGTTGCTGGAATGGGTTTCAAGGCTTGCAATAGAGGGGGAAAACACAGACTAAAATGCTTCGAAAGGTCATATGCAAAGACAGTTCTATCCCTAGCCTGTTTGGTGTAGTAATCTCCCATGGATATTTCTAGCCTCCGTTGGCACTTGTGGATTTGATCCTTAAAGGATCTGTTTTCTAGTGTAAGAAAACTGGATTGATGAGGAGATAAAAGGAAAATGTAAACTAACTGAGAGAAGAAATCTAATCTAAATCTACACTAGTCTAAAAGAGGTATTTGGTTTGATTTACAAGTCAACCTGAGATGTAAGGCAGGCAAGCATTTAACCAAATTGAAAAAAAAACCGTAAATAAGATCATTTACTTGTCCTTTAACTCACAATCAATTAATGAAAATTAACTGACAATAATTTAAGATTAACTTCATTCAAGGTTAACCTGCATGCACGTATGCTAATTGAAAAATCAACACATTTGTTATCTGATTTCACTGCATAATCATTTACAGAAATAGATAAAGACTTTACCAGAATAAACTCTTTAAAACTTTATCGGTACATGAATCACTAACAGAGAGAAATCAAAGTTGTGAATAAATGCACCCATCAATTGCAAAGGACAAACATCAATATTTATCCATCTGAAATGGGAAAAATCATGATTCATTAAAGAAACTTAATGAATGAACAACAAGAGAAGTGAAAGAATATCATTTACTATATTAAATAAATTTTTGCAAGAAATTACATAAACCTCAAGAAAACAGAGGTATCTCCAATCTCTTGTCCCGATTTTCCCTTTTCCAAAAGTCCCTTTTACATCTGAAGTCTACCCCTTAAATAATTACTACAAAGAATAGATCTCCATTAAAATGGGATCAAAAAGACCCAAATAAAGATAATAACCAAGAAAATCTCTACATATTTTCCAAATCTCCAACAATTATTCTATGTTGGGATAGTTAGCTGATTCGAGCCTAATTTGAGCATCACATTTGTGATTCTCCATTTCATTTTTCGCTAACTTGTGCTAGATACATATTTAAATATGGATATTCCCTTCAATAGCAAGAGGTTGTTTGATTAACCGATCCATGTCTTCAATTCCGATATGATCAAGTCCCTATATATTCTCCTCTGCCTCATCTTGTCTTTTCTCAACCTGTTCAATCATCAGTCTAGGTGGGCATGCATTCTTGATGAGACCCATAAGAGGAAAACACAAAATCTCCATTAAATTATCAACAACATACCACCTCCTTCCACAAACATCCTATGCTTTTTTAATAGCTTGATCAATCGTCTCATTTAGATCTTCCCAAGCACGCAATATAGTTCTGACCTTCTTCAGTTGAAAACTGCTCAAGATGGTGATGTTTTCTGGCTTGTCTTTCATGTATCTTTTCCAATCCACAACATCATCATAAGCCTTGGAAGATTGTTCTGTCTTTTCTACTTGATCCTCAAGGGAAACAGACATCTTACCAAAAACAATAAGAGTTTCAAAAATATTATCAAGAGTTTGAAACAATTCCCTGATTAACTCATGATGCTCTAGATTTGTCTTGATAGTGAATTCTTTAAATTATTCTTGTGAAAACCTAGAGAATGAAGATGAAGTTGCACTTGCAGTTGCATATTCACATTTCTTCTCAAGTAAGGTTATCTTCTGTACAAAAGCAGCATTTGCAGTCTTCTCACCTTCTAGTTCAAGCTAAAGAGAAGCACTTTTGGCCTACAACTCATTATACTTGTCTTCAAATGTTTTCATAATATTAGCAACATGAGCTTCATGCTCTTTCTTGGTTTGCTCCGGATCTTCCTTTAGTTTGCTTATTTCTTCTTTTATTCTATCAAATTCTCTGTTCAGTGTGTCCACAACATGGAAATTTGCATCTGTGAAAGCTCCCAAAGCAGCAGCAGTATCAGCAGCATCTACCTGTGGATCACCAGACTGTTGAATCCAAGCTATCTAGTTTGTGATAGATGCATCCATACCACTTTGATCCCTTCTTCTCTTTTTTCCCTTCTTAACTACTGCTTTATCAGATTTGTTGTAGTAGTAGTCTCCAAGAGAGATTACTATATCCTCATTAAACTCTTATGTCGAATTAGTAGCTGAAGAAGTCCCAACTACTGTGGAAACCAAAGTAGATGTCTGAGTTACAGTAGGGGGAGGCATAGGTACAGTAATATGAGTAGTAGGAAAAGGAAAAGAAGTGTTTGGGGAAACAATTTTTTTAGAAGTTGAAGAGATAAGTGGAGCAGTAGAAGTCTCAGAGGAAGAAACAGGATTACCAATATCTCAGAGTGTTTATGGATGGACCAAAACCTTATCAGAAACAGATTTTGATAATAAAGAGATTGAAGGTATGTGTAGAGGAATCTTAAACAATTGTGACTCTTCAGTATTAAATTGAAGCATGGGGTTTTGAAATGGACGAGAGGAGATAGGGGCAGTTGTGGTAGTCACATTGTGATAAAATTGAGACAACGATGCTGGTGAAGGTACTCCAGCAGGCATAGTGGATAGTGTCTGGATAGATGATAGGAGTAACGTTGCAGTTGAAGATGTAGGTACAGAAGAGGGTTGTGGGATTTTAGGAACTGGAATGGAATTCTTCTTAGCTTTACTATTGTGCATATCTAGAAAATCTTGCAAATGGTCACCTTCCTCTTCAGTGACAGGCACAGGAGAAACTTCTTCTTCTTCTTGATCAGAATTAGTCAAGTCTATGGTATGAGTTGAAGAAGAAGGAACCTGAACCTTTAATCTTCGCAGTGGATTAATCTTAGCCATCACCTGATCATCAGCTGTTTGAGTAACTGTAATAGTTACCTGAACATTATCAACAGGTTGATTAGTTGCAATTTCTTGTGTGTCTAACACAGAAGTCATCTTTTTCAGCTTTTGTTTAAACTGCTGGGAAGTATGTATCAAGGCTTTGACTTGCTGAGAAATGGTTTCCTATGGAAGACCTTCCATAGGACTTTTTCCTTTATCCCTATCTGAGCTAGTTGTCACTGATGAATCTTTGATTGCTTGAGCTTCCTTTTCTTCCCTGTCTTTTCTCAGCTTTTCCTGGATGTCTAATTCCATTGCCCTGTAATTTCAAATATTGTCTCTGATTTCTTTTTGATAATGTATGATTTGATTCTATTCTCTTTGCTTTTGGCCCTGGCCAAGACTTCAGAAAAGGTATCTACTCTGTGGTAGATGGAGTCATCCGGGATTTCTTCATGAGTGTAGCCACCTTTAAAATGGTTCTACCTGAGATGAGCATCAATAAATCCCATGGGATCATGTTGTCTCTTGCTAGAAAAACCAAGCTTTAGAGAAACTATATGGTCACTTAGCTCTGTATCCCAGGTTGAAGTTGGTATGCTTAAAGATCCAAGGGTCTGAGGGAACTTAGGCCAAACTCTTCTTTTGGGTCCAATAAGCTTCTTATAAACTCCTTCAGTCACAATCTGGAAAGATATTTCTTCAATGACCAACATGTCAGGGACAACCCTTGGCAACATGTGGATAGTATTGCCACCCTAGATCCTGAAATATTCAAAGGACTCGCTAACATACCAGTCACCCATCGTAGCAATGAGGGTTTTGGATTCGGCTGAGAAGGCAGGAGCTTCCTTTTTAAATATTAGAAAATGAATGTGGCTGAGGAAATTTTCGAAAATTTCATAGAACCTAGTTACATAATTGGTATCCCACAACTCTGAATAGTAAATAGGTACTGGAGGGGATGGTAAATCCCAGTTCCATCCCAAATTGGGATATTGAAAATGAGTGCAGAATACATAGATGACGAAGGCTGACAAAAATAAATTAGGTTTCTTCCAGTAAATGGCCTTTTGATAACTCCGGATTGTTGTTCTAAGCTTTAGGGATAAGATAGAGGCCCATGGGAAGGATTCTCTAGTGGTTAGGATGTGATGAGCCACTGGAGCCCATTCATCTTTGAAAACAGAGCAATTGGGAAGACCATATAACCTGCATAACATAGTTGCTAGTAACGAATAGGGTTCTTTAAACCAGGCAATAGGGTAAAGGTCATCTTTCCTCTGAGAAAACTTATCAGGTTCACTCAGCCATGATTTTAACATTTCAACGAGATTGAATCTGGTCTTAGAGGCTCAGATAAAGTCTGCATCAAGGGGTTGCCTAATTGGTTTAAGACCATATGCTCTGATAAATACATCAGGGCAAAAGGTAGCAAGTTGTGACCCTGCAATATCATTGAAGGAATGGTCAGTGGGGTTTGCATGTTCCACGATCCATTTGAGTGCATCGTTATAAGGTAGAATTGCATGTCTAGCAGCAATGGCATGGATTCCAGAATCCCTAATACTTTGATAAGCTAGCTAGTCGTTTGGGATGTCGGAGAGGTCATTGTTGTCAAAAATGGAGTATACACGGGACCAATCAATATGATAAGTTTCAGAGATCTTGCCACTGGTGCCAGAGAAGATACTGAAGTTTGAGTCTTTGGTCAACTTGTCTTTTTGAAGGTTCTTACAACAAGTAATTCGAGCCATTATGGAAACTGAGGAACTCTGTTTAAATGCATAAACCAGGAATTAAAACTAATTCAGACAATGCTACAGTAAGAAAATATAAACAAGAAATGGATAAGAGAACCAACCTAAAATCGACTGCGACAATGACAATAACTTCTGGTAAAAAATCACAGTGAAAACCCACGCGGCGAAGTAACTCGAAATAGCAAAAACAGTAAAGAAAATGTACAAGGCATTGTTATATATAGATTTTCTGCGGGTCAAATTAAGACCGTAGGATTAGAATGGATGGAAGGTCTGGATTAAATCCTGCAGGATGCGGGATCACCACATGAGTTGACTTTTATTTACCATCCCATAACCCACATTCCGCAATTGCAGGATGCAAGATACGGGATGACCAAACCTTCAAAAATTTATTCAATCCTTTCCGCAATCCGAATCCCACAAACTGCGGGTTGCGGGTTGCGGGATGACCGACTTGCACACACAAAGGGCCTTTCCGCATCCCGCAATCCATGAATCGCAGGTTGCGGAATGCAGGTTGTGGGATGGAATAATTTCTGCAAAAGATAGTCTTCCGCAACTTGCCAAAAGCACATAAATCATGCATAAATTCCAAAAATTTGACTAAGTTGAAATAAAGAAACCATGATAAATGTTATAGGGGCCTTGAAACGATTTTAAGGGATTCAAACAGTTACCTTTGTATATGTAATTTGGGGCTCCTGTGTTTAGATAACATGGGATCCGTTGTACCTAAAACACTACCCAATCTCAGTTGGGAGATGCTACACAGATAATGTTGGAGCGTTGGTAAGCACTGGGAGGAAGTGTTGAGCATTAAGTTGAGCTTCCATTAAGAACCCAGAGAGGTGTTGGGCTCTAGAGCAAGGCTACCAGATCTTGGTTGAGATATGTTATACAGATAAGTATTTGGTTTACTTATCAAACTTTTGTTGTTATTGATTTTTTTAAATATATATGAGCATATGATGCAGCCATGGTTTTGAAAATCTTGTTATAGATTACATCCTATAGGAATGAATCTGACGTATGAATTAAATTCATTGTGGTGTTCGGAAAGGAAGCACCTGAGCTTGATAAGCAACTAGAGGAGGTGTGGGATCTTGAACAAAACTGCTATTGAAGCACTCGAAGAGGCATTGGGATCAAGAACAGAGCTATCAAACCTCGGTTGAGAGGTATTTTCAGGTGATTCAAGGCTTGCAGAAATTTGGCTACCCTTTAATGCACACCCAGGTGTGGGGTGGGGGCAGGGTTATGAGTTCCATGGTTGTATAAAGCCAAGTTGGATACCTATGGAACCAAAATAAGCTACTTATGAATATGAGTATTTGGTTCACTTGACATTTTTTGTTGATTTTATGTCAATATACATGTGCATGTGATTCATCTATGATTTGGGAAAATCTTGTGAATACTAACATGGGAATTGACTCATTGCTTCGGGTTTGAGCATAGGTATTGCTGGATGCCAAAGACATTGGAGATGTTCCAAGCCGTGGAGAAGGATTCTCCAAGACCAGGAAAAGATTTGGTGGTGTGTGCTGATGCATACAATCAAGGACTTGGAGGAGTTTGTGCGCAAGACAACCGCTTAGTGGGACCAAGGAGGAGCTCCATATCGTACCATTGGACAAGTGAAAATGTAGAATGAGCACCATGATCCCGATGAGGCTACATGGGAGCTGGAGGATGCCATATGATTGGCACATCCATTTTGTTCAAGTTTGTAGAGCACTGAGGGTGGTGCCAGTGTAGCGATTGTTAAATTATTGTAAAGCACTGAGGATAGTGCTATTTGAAGGGGGGAGGGGGGGATGTAACACCCTAGTTTTGACCCCGTGGTATTTTGATTGTACATGATGTAAATATTGTATGGAATCATGGTAAGGAGCTCAAGGCCAAGGCCCTGCCATTGATTGATGTTTTGTGTATAGGTCATCAAGGTTGATGCCTACGGTTTATGGTGCTAAGTCAATCACAGTATATATATTTATGAATATCATGTAATTATGCAATTAATAGAATACCACAACTAGCTATGTGCCGCAACTTTAAAGATACGGGGGCATGATTTCACAAGGAATAGGGAGGGGGAATGTTTAACCTTGAGCCTATGGGGAAAATCCATGTGTCAAAATAAAACACCAAAAAACGTATGCCCATTCCCTCATGCATTCACGTTTTCATCTTCCCTCATGTTTTGGGGAGTGACAAAACGTTTTGATCATCCATCCTTCATTCAGGGGGGGCACTCATGCAGCTGGTGGTTCTTCTTCTCAGTCCTCCATCCTCTGTTTTTTTTTATCGGAATGATTTTGCATTTGTTTCATTCTCCCATGGATGGAGAATTGTTTTAGGCAATGCCCAGCAGATTGAAGAGGGAACCACGATTTTGAAGTGGTTGTTGAGCCGTCTTCACCCACGTGAAGCTATTGAACGTTCTGTGAAGTTGATTTTGGTCATAGGGTTGTTGTTCCCCGATTGCCATTGTTGTTTTGGCTTCCATGATGTTTTCCTTCAATCCCAGAACTTGTAATTGTTGTGTAGGCATTCTTCATTTGGTATGAACGATTTGGGTGTGAACAGAGGTCATTTTTTCCTTTGGAAGGCCATCCAACATTTTCTGAAAGATTTGGGTCACTTGGGTTGTTTTCCCCATTTGCCATATTTGATTTTGGGTTCCAAGGACGTTTTTTCCATACCTAGAACTTGTCTTTTGTTGTGTAGAGCATCCTTGTGTTGCTTGCCTGAGTAAGTCCAAGAACCCATCTATTATTGGGCTGACTGTGTTTGGATGTGATTATTGGCTTGATTGTAGGTGTATAGCCTTGTTGTGTGTGAGTCTGTATCCCCTATTTCCTTGTGTAAATCATGCCCAGCTCGGGGGTGGCAGTGATGCTAAGAGATTAAGGATCACACTGGCCTATGGTTGGGTGGAACGTTGCAGTGACATAGCTAGTTGTAGGAAAGCTTCTTCTTAAGGTTGAATTTCCTTTCCGCAATTTGTGGGATGCAAGATGTCGAAACGTCCTTCCGTAAATTATGTTCCCCACATATTTTCCTTCCGCAACTTGTGGGATGTAGGATGCAGCTTCGCAGATCTCTATTTTTGTTACCTTCCTTTCTGCAACGGTCTATTCTGCATGCGGGATGCAGGATCGTAATTTCCAGATTTCCTTGATTCCGCAAACTCAAGCTTTCAGCACCGTTGATTCTTGTGGGTTGATTCTCAGTCGTTGATTTGTTTCTAGATGCGGAATAGATTATGACCATCTATTTCCCTCGCAATCTTTCTCCGACGTTCGATCTCCTTTGAGATTTTTCTTCATAGATCGTCGAATGGATCACTAACAGAATCAATTTCTCAAATTTTGGGAAGTTAGAGAATTTACACAGACTTGAATAGATTGAACTTCGAGCTGGATGCTCCTGCATCGGTTAGGTAGCAGAAATGGTCGCATTCTTTCATCAAATATGTGGAACTATGGTCGTGTTTCTCCTTTAAGGTGGGAGGGGATGTGACATGGTGTGTCAAAGATCTCCTTCAAGCTGGTAATTCTTTTTGTGAAGGACCTGCTTTGATACCAATTGTTGGACACACCAGGTACACTAAGGGGGGGTGAATCAGTGTGCGCAACTTTTATTACTTTTTCAATTTTAGCAATCAACAACTTATTAAATATTATGTATTATCACATTATTATTATACCACCATCATCATTATTCTCATCATCATATCATCATCACATAAGAAGCATAGCATGATGCATAGTACACCAGATTTTACATGGAAACCCAAATTCTGAGGGGGAAACCACAAAGTCCTTTATAATAATAATTATCCAACAACAATTGTAAGGAGGAAACAACCACCTTATTACAATGACTTAAATTCTCCTAATACAACTGGAAGGGGGCTACAACCTGAAGGAAGCTCCAACTCCCTAGTTCTCCGGCTACAACCAGAAGGAGGCTACAACCACCTTTCCTTGCCCCGTCTTGCCACCCTAATATGAAGATAGAAACTATTAAACCACGACCGCACGCTCAGGCCTATAAAAGGAGAGCTTATTGTACATTTTACCCATCATCTAATATATTATTATTATTCATATTCATTATTACAATGATAATCGGATTTGACTAACGGACAACTAGATTTGGTTGCTCCATTTGGTATTAGAACTCGGATTCGGCTCCTTTGACCTGAGCTCGGATTCATCTCCTCAACACTAAGCTTGGATTCGGCTTCTCCCACTTAAGCTCGATTTTAGCTCATCAACCATCACCCTTCCATTCACATCTCTCATACATCCCTGCTCCAAAAAATATAAAAATTAAAAAAAAAAATTAAAAAAAATTAAAAAATTAATTTTTTTTATTATTATGCACACTCTTCCTCCATCTCCTTCCTACGGCATCCACCCTTCTCTGCTCTCTGCGCATTGAAACGCTGCCATCCCATCTGCCCCCTACCCCCACTCCTCACATGCTTCCATCTCTCCTTCTCACACTCTGTCGCCTCCAAGCTCCATCTACCCCTTCTTCCTCCACACCCCCAACTCCCTTCCTCCTCCACCACTGCACTCTCCCGCGCTCTCCACACCGCAGACCTCCGTTAGCTCCCCGTTCACCTTTGCGGACTCCTTCTATCCAGCACCACCATCCATCCTCCTTCCGTCCACTTTCTGCCTTCCGCCCGGACTCACCCACACAGTCCACCTTCGCGTCCTCCTGCCGCTTGTCCCACCTCCTGGTCACCAACTCCTTCGATCTCACCTACACCTCCAGCCACACACCATCCTCCATTCTGTCAACCCTCTACCCTCCTTCCAAACTGCCACCGACTGCCACAGTCCCTTCTTCCATCTGCGCTCCATCTTGCATTTCCATCGGCTGCCTCCTTTGCAACGTTTCCACTCTTATCCTCTGGTTGCCTCCACGTCCCTCCAACCCTCTCTAACATTCACGGGCTCCAACCATTGTTACTCCTCTCCGCGTCCTCAACACCTCCCCTCAGACCGTAGGCACCTCCCTGCCACCTCCTCACAGCGCCTCAACCTTCCCTCGCCATCTTCTTCACAGCGCTTCACATCCCCATTATTCTTTCCCACGCACCAACCCCTACATGTTCTCCCTTCTCTCCTGCGCGTTCTCCATCCTCTGTGCGCATTCCTCCTCTTAACCTGCAACACAAAAAAAAACAATATATTATAATATAATATTATAATATTTGTAAATATATATATATATATATAGTTTATATAAAAAAACAAAAACAAAAACAAAAAAACCTATATATAAAATACTATAAAGTTTATAAAATATATATATATATATATATAATATTAATTAATTAATTAATTAATATATTATTAGACAAAATAGCGTGGAAATACACACCTCCGCATACAAGGTCCAAGACCATGGAGGAACTGAAAGAGAAGATCGAAAAAATGGAGAAGGACATCAAGTCCCTTATTGCTAACCAAGAAGGCTCGAAGGAAAAGATGCAAAATAACAATACATTACTCAAAAATGATCTTGTTTTGGTAGAAAGAAGGCTCGACGACAAACTTGACATCCTGAGCGAAAAACAAAAAAACATGGATGAAAAAATGAGTACCATAATGTAAAACATAAACACCTTAACACAGAACATGAGCACCATGACACAGAACCATAATACAATGATAGGAATGTTACAAAAACTAAGGTTTGGTACAAACCATATCAGCAACTCAAATATGTTGGACCAGTATGTCAACAAAAATGAGAGAAACCAAGTCAAGCAAGACAATAAACAAGACAAGGAGACAAACTATCTTAGGAATGACCAAAATACCAATAATATAGTTGATAAAGATGAGCTCGACCAAGTTCATAATGGGATTCAAGCCAGTATCGTTGATAATAAAGACGATCCATACAATGAAGATATATGTATCCTACAGTATGCCAAGGAATCCAAGTCAGACAAATCAAATATCATAGATTCATCTTCTACCTTAACTGTTTTACCACCCTCGAGAAACCTAAATGTAACACTACTTGGTGACTTTGAGTGTGAGAAGCCTCAAGAGACGCCACTTCTCGAGATAAATCATAAAGATAATAAAAGGAAAACATTACGTGATGACATCCCAAGTATCGTGGGACACGTGATTTCTAAAACAATGTTTGATATGGTCAGTCACAAAAATGTTCCTCATATTCATGTCCATGGAAAACGGGACAACAATTATAAACAGAATGGAGTACAAATTCAAGTAACAAATAAAAGGAAATCGACAAACTATGGTGTAAAGAACAAGCACATACCTAATACAAGTTCTAAAACAAAAGACATAAAGAAAGTAATGACGTTGTTTCAACACAAAACAAAAATGAAAAGATGACAACAATAATCTAAGCTTTGAGGACAAAGCTTCCTTAAAGGGAGTGGCAATGTAATGAATATAAAATAAATTATTAAAATAGATTAGTTAATTATATGAAAGGGTGTAACCCTTCACGCTAAAAACTATAAAAGGCGAGCTTATTGTACATTTTACCCATCATCTAATATATAATTATTATTCATATTCATTATTACAATGATAGTCGGATTCGACTAACGGACAACCGGATTTGGTTGCTCCACTGCACAACCACTGCCACTACTAACCAGTGGTCATTATCTAATCACTACTCATTAACTAACCATTGTTCACTGCACCACAACTATACCACACTGCTCACAATCAACCTGTCCAATCAAGCTATACCAATCAATATGATGTTCACATCAACTGACTCAATCAATCTGAGTATAACCAAATGCACACCAAATGCAATCCACCTGAGTCAAACAAAGTTCTCATACAACTCAAGCAATCTGAGTCAATCCAACTGCACATAAGGAAACCTTTTCCATTATTGCTAAACTAAATCAACCTATACCAAGCTTCTTGTGTACCTTTTTTAATATCACGAGATGAAGAAAGTTGTGTATATCTATGTAATTTTATTTTTTTATCCAGAAGAATATTCCTGGCCACCCACCTATTCCACTGGCTCAAAATAGTTGTCCATTTTGACAATTTTCTAGTAATTTTTCTACGGTTTTTCATGTACCAAAATTTTGGGGCTATTTTGAGGCCATAAACGATGTTTTTTAGCGATTCGAGGGAAACAGTTACTAGCAACATGCTTTTTAATATAGTAAAATATGTTAGATTTCAGATAGATATTTCCAATGGGCTTTTGAGCGCCCCAAACCGAGATCGTACGCAAAAGTTATGACCCCGAGAAGTTGACGGTTCAACTAACCACCTTGGGGCCACAAACTTTATGACAGATCATCTTCTAGGGTTATGGTTTGGACGTTTAGGGATATTATCCTCATGCTTATGATAAATAGGCCCTTTCAGCCTACTTTTGTATTCATCTTAGCACAAATAAGCGTAGCGACCACATCTCTTCACAAAGATAACTACCACCAATATAGCTCTTTTATTTTACATTATGTTATATTTTCACTATTTAAAAGAATGTGTTTAGTGTATCATTGTAATCTTTGCAATATATCTACTTTCATGGTTCTCTATTTTTTCTTTCATTTCGTTCTCACATAAATCCATATCAGTGGTATCAGAGCAATATGATCTTAGATCGTTTCTTAGTGCATGTCCCTTATGAGGTCAAGGTACAGAGAGTTGGATCTAGAACTAGTTTCATTTGGGGAATACCACTCTCGTCGCCCCAAGTGGCCTGCCATGGAGGAATAAAAGAGAGACAACAGAGTAGGAGATCCTATTAAATTGTTGCTCGAGGAAGCCCTCATGCGACATAGGAATGAGATGATGGATAATTTCGCATAGATCCTTTGACGAATGCCGACAATAGCGGACGCACCTTCAATGAGGAGTCGTTTTAGAGATGCGATTGCATTCAAGGTACAAGTTAATTTTGATATCCCTTTATTTGAAGGATAGACCGATATTGATTCCCTAGTTAAATGGTTGAGTATTATAGAAGGGTACTTCTTTGTCCACAATTTTTTCGACAAGGAAAATATCACATTTCGCTTTTCAAGGTTGCTCCTCGGGTCAAAAATTGGTGGGAAACTTAATGTGATAAAAACTCATCAGACAAGTCTCAAATATTTGAGGCCAATCCTACTTGGGCCTCTTTTATAGATGTACTTAAGGAACAATATTACCTTGTCAAAAACTATGATGACTAGTACATAAAATGGACCATTCTGCATCAAGAGAGGGACCAGATATTGTTGGAGTACACCAACAACTTTCATACCCTGCACACAAAGTTGGGTATCAAGGACTCTGAGTGGCACCTGGTACTGAAATATCCCAGTGGCCTACATCGGTACATATGAACAGATATGGACTTCTTGGAGAGTGTCTTCATTGGGAGCTTCATGTCGGTATGCTGTCAAAATCGAGCCAAAATTTCATAAAAAGAACAAGCAATACTTCGGACTTGTGAATCCACCAAAAAATAAATACAAGGGAAACCCTAGCTCGTAGAACATAGGATAGTGAAAGGACAACCAATCACAATCACAAGTGAAGAAGGGTAACAAAAAGACAGAGAAGGACACTGGGAAGTGGTGCGAGTTCCACAAAATTCCTTGGCAGAATATTGATGAATGATGCTCAAAGCAATCATTGGTGGCCAAGATCAAAGCTAAGTAATCATATCCCAATTATGATTCTAATTTAGAAACCATTGTCACAGTCGCAAACTAGGGGAAGAAAATCATTGATGTAGAACCCAAAGTCTCCATTGAAACCACACAAATTCAATCAGAGGAGTCTGAACAGTCAAAGGTAGAGGAGCACCTCTTCCACTCCCAGATGTGGGTAAAGGGATTCCCACTATATATTGTTGTTGACAACAGAAACCAAAAGAACCTAATCTCAACATAAGTCATCTAGATATTAGAGCTACTGACAAGACCACAGCCACACCCATACACAGTCGCAAACTAGGGGAAGAAAATCATTGATGTAGAACCCAAAGTCTCCATTGAAACCACACAAATTCAATCAGAGGAGTCTGAACAGTCAAAGGTAGAGGAGCACCTCTTCCACTCCCAGATGTGGGTAAAGGGATTCCCACTATATATTGTTGTTGACAATAGAAACCAAAAGAACCTAATCTCAACATAAGTCATCTAGATATTAGAGCTACTGACAAGACCACAGCCACATCCATACAACATTGGTTGGCTAAGCCAAGGACGAGGTATTCGTGTTAGTCATCAATGTCGCCTACCATACATCATCAAGCCTTTCAAAGACGAGTTACTATGTGATGTGTACCCACTTGAAGTTTATGATGTTCTTTTAGGACAATCTTATATGTGGAAGTGTCATGTTGTATATGATTCACGACCTCGTAGTGTCATTGTCATTCTCGAAGGACAATTCTATCGAATACTAGAGCCGGTCGCACCTACCCCAACCAAGCAGGGGAGGAAGATAATATCGCACACTAAATTTTTTTCCCTCTTCACAATTTACTCTAAAGGAAATCAACATATAACAGATGCCTCCACAACCTCTACACAGGGTCCCTTTGATTACCAGAAACAAGAAGAACAAAAATTCATCGTTGCCTCGTCTATTCGAGTACCTATACAATGCAAGACCACAGATTCAAGGTGCTCCTTCAGGAAAAAAACATCCACACTAATTCATACCAAGAATAACACCAAAACTAAAATTGTTGAATATCTCCAGTGCATCCATCAACAACAATTACAACCCTATGAAGATGTCAAATAAATACAACCTTTTCACTTCATCAAATGTTGCACCAGGAGCTCAACTCAACACATTGTTCCACATATGATAAGGGATTTGAATCAATGGAGACCATTGCTTCCTTAGAGGGGAGAATTGATTTAGATGGATATTGGTGGCCACCTAGATATTCCACTATCTTAAAACAATTGTCTATTTTGGCATTTCGTGTTGGACACACCAGGTACACTGAGAGGTGGGGTGAATTAGTGTGCGTATCTTTTATTACTTTTTCAATTTTAGAAATCAACAACTTATTTAATCTTATGGATTGTCACATTATAATTATATAATAATCATCATTATCATCATCATCATATCATCATCACATAAGAAGCATATCATGATACACATTACACCATATTTTACATGGAAACCCAAGCCTTCGGGAAAAAACCATGGAAGCCTTTATAATAATAATTATCTGGCAACAACTGGAAGGAGGAAACAACCCCCTTATTATAATGACTTCAATTCTCCAACTACAACTAGGAGGCTACAACCCCCTAATTTATAGGCTACAACCTGAAGGAATCTCCAACTCCCTAGTTCTTCGTCTACAACTGGAAGGAGGCTACAACCACCTTTCCTTGCCTCGTCCTGCCACCCTGATATGAAGATAGAAACTGTTGAAACATGACCGCGCTGATCCTGTGGACCTGCTAATCAACACCTGTAGTACACTGCACAACCACTGCCACTACTAACCACTCCTAATCATCTGATCACTACTCATCAACTTACCATTGTTCATTGCACCACAATTGTACCACACTGCTCATCAACCTGTACAATCAACATGTCCAATCAAGATATACCAATCAATGTGTTGCTCACATCAACTGACTCAGTCAATATGATTCTAACCAACCGCACACCAAACTCATTCCACTTGATTCAAACTAACGGCTCATGCAACTCACCCAATCTGAGTCAAACCAACTGCACATAGAAAAACATGTTCCAATCTTGCTCAACTGAACCAACAATACCAAGCTTCTTGTGTACCTTTTTTAATATCACAATATGAAGAAATAATAGATAAACCAAAAGAAACTCTATCATGCCATCACTCATCCCTCGTAACAAGATTTCCAACGAGCCAAGAATTTTGTAATCTGATTCCGTATGAGAAAGTTATGTCAATTTTAGTGAAGATGCCCAAAAATTTATCCTCCACAAAGTTTCGCACTTTTCTCCAAGAGTTGTGGAAGACCAAAGAGAGAATTGATTGAGGAAACTTAGCACCTCAAACTGGGTTGGCATGCAATTCAAAATAAAAATAATTAAATTCTATTTTGTTTGGTCAACTGGCCCAAAAAGGTGGGGTACACCAACTTCAAAAATTCATATCTCTTCAACCTTAAGGAGTTAGAATATTCTCCACATATCAACAAAAATGGATTGATGATGACTATCTCCCTATGATGGGTTTATTTGAAAATTCTTGGTCTAATACCCTTAAATTCTTCAATTTGTATAGGACATCAAGACGCCACACATAAAGGTGCCAAAGACCATTTTACCTTATGCATATGTTTCAAGGTCAAAGGATTTAAGGGACATCATCAAATTCATGAGGGATTCGATGGTCTTCACATCACCAAGGATGACGGATCCACCACATAATCATCATATCAAGGGTATCAACGACCCCAACACCACCAAACAAATGGGAACAAATACTTTTTCAAGAATATCATGATCATATTCAAGGTATCCATATCATTAAAAACATATCCAATGGTTCCACTATATATATATATATATATATTCATCACCATAAGATTACCAGCGCCCCAAAATAGGGCTACAAATACCTCACCACTAGTTTGCAACACCTTATGGGCTTCATAAGCATGATCACAGGGCTGCAACTTGCCAATGACCATATAGCGTCCAAGGGCCATCAAACCAACATATTTGTGGGTTCAAGACCCAAGTCTCCACATGTAAGAGGATAAATATCTAAGCTTGAGGACTCAAGGACCCCACAAGATTTCAATAACCTCAAGACCATCCAATGCAAGAAATGGGCTCCACCATTAACACATCAAGGGACTTACACACATGAGCCACATTATCCATCCAACAACCAATCAAGAGACCAAAACAAGTAAAAACATAACAAGCAACACAAAGACCAATAACCAAATATCAACCAGGATCAAGGAACTCGACAATGGACTCAAATGGGACCAAGATACAATTTAGGGGCACTTGACCAAGTCAATAGGTAACCAGGGATTTTGTCATTGTTCCAAGTCCTCCAAAGCCTTCAATCTTGGGCTTGCCCAAGGTCAAAAGGGATCCTCTGACACAGACAACCACAAACTAAACATTAACCCTCATGGGCTCTACAAGGGGTACCAAGGACTCGACAATTGACATCAATGGCCAGACATCGTTGGAATCAATGACAACTTATTCAACAATCTCCCCCTTTGTCATTGATGACAACACCATAATTCCTCTTCAGAAAAATATCCCCCTGTCAACAAAACTTCTCTCCCCCTTTGGTATCAATGACAAAGGGAACATCATTTTACCAATATACTACTCCCCCTCAAGGAATGCTCCCTCTGCCATCAACTTCTATTTCTTTTCAACTTTTCTTCCTTTTTGTATTAATGGTAGCAATAACTTCTTTTGGCAATACTGCTTCCCATATCACTGGGAATGGATGCTACTTTGATAGACTTTTATTATGTCACACAGATACTGTTGGAACCAACTACTATATGATACTAAAAATATTGTGATCGTTGATCTCAAATATGATAATCAGGTACATATATCCTTTTACACATTCTTTGTACACTTCATATCACTAGTCGACAGTCTTTAAAATGCTATTGGGTTTTTCCTAAGATTTTCATCATTTCTATTTTGATCTACTAACTTTATTCTCCATACTTTAGTAGGTTGGTGGTTGTTCATGTCATTCGATTGAACTTGCTTTCTTCTCCAAACTTTAACTGGTCCCTGCATCCAGCAATGTTTTGCAAAATGACTATAATGATAGCAATTGTAACATTGAATGGAAAACCCATCTTGATTTCTTCTTGGCATGATTTTTTTCATGATCTCTGCAATGGATGCCTTTGTGACCATAGTTATTGCACTTGTAACAATAGCCATTGAACATCATAGGGTATCTCTGAGAAGAGTGTCCTTTGTGATGTACCTTCTCTTGATTCTTGTTGATCATGGGATCTTCTGAAAGTACGTGTATAATTGTTAGTCTTTTCTTCCTTTTCCATAGAGATTTTATTTTCTTCAATGTTATTCTCGATCTTTGAATTTGTCTTTAACTGAGTAGTTGTTTTGTCCAGATCTTCTTTTAGAGAGAGGATATTCAATTCTTGCTTTTGATAAATTTCTATGTTTTCTTGGAGTTGTCTCGTTACATCTTCTATTTTCTTTGCTTCTTCTACCAGTTTGTTTAGATTAATAATATTGTCTTCCATCTGTCCTTTTGAATTATGATCATCCTCATGGGATTTTTTGAGTTGAACTTTTAGTACATGATTCTCCTTCCTGAGTTCTGAGAGCTCCTTTTCAAATTCAAATTTTGTCAGACACACCTTTCGTAACTCTATCTTCAAGGATTTGATTTCAAGTTCTTGTTTTCTTCTTAATTTCTCTACCAATATTTCTTTAGTCTTGTAGGCACTTATCTCACTGTCTTTGTCTTGTATCTTGCAGATCAATTCTTTCTCCTTATCTTCTAGCTATCTTTTGAGCTTGACAAATTCTTCTGATTGCTTTTCATTTTTTGTAGCTAACTTCTCAAGTGTATCTTTCCAAGAGTTGGATATGGCTTCTTTGACTTGGATTTTAAGATCAATTATAGTCTATGTGGCCTTCTCATATTACTCTTGATTCCTCTTCTCATATTTTCCAATTGCTCTTGCAATACCTGGTTCTTTTCACAAATATTTTTCACTTCTTGGGAAACATTAGTAATTTCATTATCTATCATAGTATGTGCTAAATTTCTATCACTTATAAGAGAGCAAGGATTTTCATCACAATCTGAAGCATTGCATTCTATGAATTCAAAATGGATCTTATCTTCTATACCCGATAAACATATCTTTTTAAAAGCATTATAAACAAAGTGTTCAGGGGACTTACCTTCATACTTGCCTAGATCTTGTGTTGACCTTTTCATGGGAATGTCTGCTGCTTCTTGTTCTTCTTCTAACATTAGATGATTTATTTTTAACATCAATTCTTCAACTAAGTTGCAGTTTCCTATTTCCTCCTTTTGGCAATATGTTAGATCTTCAAGCTTAATTCCATAACCTCTGCTTCTTGTTCTTTATTGGAGTAGATTTCTTCTAATCTAATCCATAGTTCCTTAGCTAAGCTGCACTTCCCTGTCTTCTTATTTTAGATATCTGTTAGTCCTTCCAGGATGGCTTACATAGGCATAGAATTATTTTTCTTTGCTTCCTTCTGAGCTATTTTTTTCACTTTCTTTGGATTTGTATATCCAATAACAACTGATTTCCATACACCAATTCCTTATGCCTCAAGATAAGCCTGCATTCTCATTTTCTAGATCAAGTAATAATCTAAATCATAGGACAATGGTACTCCATTCATTGAGAACCCCATGGTGTTTCTAAGATATCCTTCAAGTTGATAAGGATTTCTGTGAATGACCCGCTCTGATACCAATTGTTGGACACACCAGGTACACTGAGAGGGGGGGGTGAATCTATGTGCGTAGCATTTATTACTTTTCAATTTTAGCAATCAACAACTTATTCAATATTATGGATTATCACATTATCATTATACCATCATCATCATTGTTATCACCATCATATCATCATCACATAAGAAACATAGAATGATGCATAGTACACCAGATTTTACATGGAAACCCAAGTCCTAGTGGGGGAACCATAGAATCCTTTATAATAATAATTATCAAGCAACAACTGTAAGGAGGAAACAACCCCCTTATTACAATGACTTCAATTCTCCAAATACAACTAGAAGGAGGATACAACCCCCTGATTTACATGCTACAACCTGAAGGAAGATCCAACTCCCTAGTTCTCCAGCTACAACCGGAAGGAGGCTACAACCACCTTTCCTTGCCTCGTCCTACCACCCTGATATGAATATATAAACTGTTGAACCAAAACCAAACTGATCTTGTAGACCTGTTAATCAACACTTGTACTACACTGCATAATATGTACCACACTGCACAACCACTGCCATTACTGACAACTGGTCATCATCTGATCACTACTCATTAACTAACCATTGTTCACTGCACCACAGTTGTACCACACTGCCCACAATCAACATGTCCAATCAAGCTATGCCAATCAATATTTTGTTCACATCAACTGACTTAGACAATCCGAGTATAACCAAATGCACACAAAACTCAGTCCACTTGATTCAAACCAACTACTCATACAACTCAGTCAATCTGAGTCAATCCAACTGCACATAAGGCAACCTGTTCAAATCTTTCTCAACTGAATCAACCTATACCAAGCTTATTGTGTACCTTTTTTAAGATCACAAGATGAAGAAATAACAGACAAAACAAAATAAACTCTATATCATTTCATCACATATCCCTCGTAACAAGATTTCCAACGAGCCAATAATTTTGTAATTCTGATTTTGTATGAGAAAGTTATGCTAATTTTAGTGAAGATGCCCAAAAATTTCTCCTCCACAAAGTTTCGCACTTTTCTCCAAGAGTTGTGAAAGACCAAAGAGAGAATTGATTGGTGAACAACTGAAATGTTTGATATTCTATTTATATAGGTCATGGAGGAAATTTAGTACCTCAATATGGCCTGGCATGCAATTCAAAATTACAAATAATTAAATTATCTTTTGTTTAGTCAGTTGATCCAAAAAGATGGGGTACACAAACTTCAAAAATTCACATCTCTTCAACCGTAAGGAGTTAGAAGATACTCCACATATCAACGAAAAAGGCTTGATGAGGATTATCTCACTATGATGGGTTTATTCGCAAATTTTTGGTCTAATACCCTTAAATTCTTCAATTTGTACAGGACATCAAGACTTCACACATAAAGGTGTCAAAGACCATGTTACCTTATGCATAAGTTCCGAGGTCAAAGGATTTAATTGAAATCATTAAAGACATGAGGGATTCGATGGTATTCACATCCATAGACTTCACATCACCAAGGAGGAGGGATCCACCATATACTCATCATATCAAGGGTATCAAGGACCCCAACACCACCAATCAAGTGGGAACAAATCCTTTTTCAAGAATATCATCATCATATTCAAGGTCCCTGTATCATTAAAAACATATCCAATGGTTCCACTATATATATATTCATCACCATAAGAGTACCAACACCCCAAAAGAGGGGTACAAATACCTCACCCCTAGTTTCCAACATATTATGGGCTTCATATGCATGATCACAAGGATACAACTTTCCAATGACCATATAGCGTCCAAGGGCCATCAAACCACCATATGTGTGGGTTCAAGACCCAAGTCTCCACATGCAAGAGGCTCAAGGTATAATCTTGTGGACTCAAGAACCCCACATGAACTCAATAGCCTCAAGACCATCCAATGCAAGCAATGGGATCCAGCATCAACACATCAAGGGACTTACACACATGAGCCACATTATCCATTTAACAACCAATCAAGAGACCAAAACAAGTAAAAGCATAACAAGCAACACAAAGACTAGTAACCAAAGATCAACCAGGATCAAGGAACTCGACAATGGACTCAAATGGGACAAAGATAAAACTTAGGGGCAATTAACCAAGTCAATGGGTAACCATGGCTTTTGTCATTGTTCCAAGGCCTCCAAGGGCTTCAAGCTTGGGCTTGGACAAGGTCAAAAGGGCTCCTCTAAAATAGACAATCACAAACTAAACACTAACCCTTAGGGGCTCCACAAGGGGCACCAAGGACTCAACAATTGGCATCAATGACCAGACGCCATTGGCATCAATGACAACTTATTCAACAGTTTCCTAGTAATTTTTCTACGGTCTTTCAGGTCCCAAAATTTTGGGGACATTTTGAGGCCCTTAACGACATTTTTTACGATTCAGGGAGGGGGGGGGTGCAAATGGTTGTTATTAAAAACAATTTCCCTAATAAAAAGTTTTAGATCTCATATAGTCCTTTTCAATGGGCTATCGAGTGCCCCAAATGGATATCGTATCCAAAACTTATGACCCCGATAAGCTAACGATTCAACTAACCACCTTGGGGCCACAAACTTTATGACGGTTCATATTCTAGGGTTATGTTTTGGACATTCACAGTTCTTTCCATCATGCTTATGCTAAATAGGCCATTTTTTTCCTCCTTTTGTATTCAACTTGGCGCGAATGAGAGTAGCAGCCACATGTTTTCTCATAGATAGCTACAACCATTCTAGCTCTTTTACTTTACAGTTTTTTTCTATTTCCACTATTTAATAGAAAATGCGTTTACTTTATCATTATGTTCTTTGCAATATATCTACATATGATGGTTCTATATATGTTATTTCATTTTGTTCTCACATAAAGTCCATATCGGTGGGCAGAGCAATATGATCTTTGATCGTTTCTCGGTGCATGTCCCCCAGGAGTTCAGGGTACAAAGAATTGGGTCTAGAAAAAGTTTCACTTGGGGAAGACCACTCAACACCCCGAGAAGCCTCCCATGGCAAAAGAAAATAGAGACAACGGATCAGGATATCCTATTAAACTATTGCTTGAGGGAGCCTTTGTGGGATAGAGGAACGAGATGATGGATAATTTCACCCAAATCCTTCTAAGAATGCTAATGATAGCGGATGCACCTTCGACGAGTAGACATTTTAGAGACGTGACTCCCTTCAAGGTACAAGTTAATTTTGATATCCCCTTATTTGATGGCCAAATTGATGTTGATTCCCTAAATAAATGGTTGAGTCTGCTATAAGGTTATTTATCTATCCACAATTTTTACGTAAAGGAAAATATCACATTTGTGCTCTTCAATTTTTGTCCCTCATGTCAAAAATTCGTGGGAATATTATTGCGATCAAAATTCATCATATGTGTCTGGAATATTTGGGGGAAATCCCACTTGGGACTCTTTTATAGATGTTGTTAAGGAACAATATTACACTATAAAAAACCATGATGAACAGTACATAAAATGGACCATTCTACACCAAGAGAGGGAATTAACAATGTCGGAGGACACCAACAACTTTCATACCTTTTGAACAAACCTGGGTATCAAGGACTCTGAGTGACATGTGGTACTGAAATATCTTACTGGCTTACATCAGTACATATGAACATATATGGACTTCTTGGAGATCTCTTCATTGGGACTTGCTTATCAGTTCATTGTCAAAATCGAGTATAAATTTCAGCAAAAGAAAAAGTGAGACTTCAGACCTGGGAATCCACTACAGAAGCAAGGCAAGGGAAACCCTAGCTTGCAGAATGTAGGATAGGGAAAGAACAATCAATCTGAGCCATAATCAAATAAGGGTAACGAAAAGACAAAGGACATCGGGAAGTGGTGTGAGTTCCAAAAAATCCCCTTGTACAACACTAATGAATGTCGCTCAAAGCAGTCATTGGTGGCTGAGATCAAATATTTAGAATCAAATCCCAATTCTGATTATGATTCTAACTCTTAACCCAATGTCATAGTCATGAACTAAGGGAATCAAATCATTGATACATAACCTAGTGTCACTGTTGTTACCACACAAATTCAACCAGAGGATCCTGAAGAGTCAAAGGAAAAGGAGTTCCTCTTCCACTCGCAGATGTGGGTAAAGGGAATCCCACTACATTTTGTTGTTTACGGTTGCAACCAAAAGAACCTGATCTCAACATAAGTCATTAAGGGACTGGAGCTACCAGTAACACCACATCCACAACAATACAACATCGGTTGGATAACCCAAGGATGAGGTATTTGTTTTAGTCATCAATGTTACCTACATACAACATCAATCATTTCAAAGACAAGGTACTCTATGATGTGGCCCCACTTGAATTATGTGATATTATTTTAGGACAACCATATATGTGGAAGTGTCATGTTGTTTATGAGTCATGACCTCATAGTGTCATTGTCACTCTGAGAGGACAACTCTATCATATACCAGAGATGGTCGCACCTACCCCGAACAAGAAGGGCAGGAAGATAATATCCTACACTAGAAAAATTTCCCTCTTTGAAATTTCCTATAAAGGAGAACAATATATCACAGAGACTTCCACAACCTCTGCATAGGGTTCGTCCGCTCACGAGAAACAAAAAGAACAAAAAGTCATTGTTGCCTCGTCTATTCGAATACCTCTAGAGTGCAATAACAAGCATTCAAGGTGCTCCTCCAAGAAGTATACATCCACACTATTTCATAACAAGGATAACATGGAAACCAACATTTTTTAATAGCTCTAGCACATCCATCAACAACAATTACAACCCTATGAAGATGTCAAAAAAAAGGCAACCTTTTCACTTCAGCAAATATTACACTAGGAGCTCAACTCAACACACAGTTCCACATCTGGTAAGGGATTTGATGAAATGGAGACATTGCTTCCTAAGGGGAGAGGATTGATCCATATGGATATCGGTTTCCACTTATCTATTTGACTCGCTCAAAACTGTTGTCCATTTTGGCAATTTCCTAGTAATTTTTCTATGGTTTTTCAAGTTCCAAACGTTTGGGGTCGTTTTGAGGCCCTAAACGACATTTTTTGGAGACTTGTGGGGGGGGGACAATTACCAATATCATACATTTTTCTCCAGTCAAAATTGTTATATTTTGGATAGACCTTTCCAACGGGCCATCAAGCACCCCAAACAGAGATCATATGCAAAAGTTATGATCTCTTCACCTAACCATCTTGGGGCCACAAGATTTATGATGGTTATTCTTCTAGGGTTATGTTTTATATGTTTATAGTTCTTACCCTCATTCTTATGATAAATAGGCCATTTTGGCCTCCTTTTGTATTCATCTTGGCATGAATGAGTGTAGCGGCCCAATCTCTTCTCAGAGATAGCTACCACCATTCTTGTTGTTTTGTTTTACAATCTGTTTTATTTATGTTATTTAATATAATATGTGTTTACTTTATCATTTTGTTCTCTGCAATATATCCACACTCATGGTTCAATATATGTTATTTCATTTTGTTATCACATAAATACAAATTAGCGGTATCAGAGCAATCGTCTCTTTGATCATTTCTCGGTGCATGTTCCCAACAAGGTCAAGGTAAAAAAAGTTGGGTCTAGAATTTGTTTGACTTAGGAGAGGCCACTCTCACCTGCCCAAGTGGCCTCCCATGGTAGAAGAAAAGAGATATGATCGAAAAGGAGATCATATTAAATTGTTGCTCAGGGAATCCTTCACGCGATATAGGAACGAGATGATGGATAATTTCACTTAGATCCTTCGATGAATGTTGATGACAATGGATGCACCTTCAACAAGCAACCATTTTAGATATGTGAATCCCTTCAAGGTACACGTTAATATTGATATCCCTTTATTAGAAGGTTAGATTGATGTTGATGCCTTAGATAAATGGTTGATTTTGCTAGAAGAGTATTTATTTCTCTTTCCACAATTGTTCCCACAAGGAAAGGATCACCTTTTCGCTCCTCGAGACTTTCCCCCATGTCAAAAATTGGTGGGAAACTTATGGTGAGAAAAATTCATCACACAAATATAGAATATTTGAGACCAATCCAACTTGGGCCTCTTTTATAGATGTCGTTAAAGAACAATATTACCATATCAGAAACTATGATGACCAATACACAAAATGGATTATTTTGCATCAACAGAGGGACCAAAGAATGTTTGATTGCACAAACAAATTTCATACCTTGCGCACAAAGTTGGGTATCAAGGACTCCAAGTGGCAACTCATACAGAAATAACACATTGGACTACATTGGTACATATGAACAAATATGGACTTCATATACATCTCTTCATTAGGAGTTGCATATCACTACGATGTCAAAATTGAGCATAAATTTCAACAAAAGAACAAGCGATATTTTTGACCTACGAATCCACCAAAGAAGCAGAGTAAGGGAAACCCTAACTCGTAGATCATAGGATGGGAAAAGGATAACTAGTCCCAGCCACAAGTGAATAAGGTTAATGGAAAGACAACGAATGGCACCATGAAGTGGTGTGATTTCCAAAAAAAATCCTGACACAACGCTAATGAATGTCGCTCAAATTAGTCATTGGTGGTCGAGTTCAAAGCTTCGGAATCAGATCCCAATTATGATTCCGATTCAGAACTCAATGTCACAGCCGCAAACAAGGGGAAGAAAATAATTGATGCAGAACCCAGTGTCACTATTTCTACCACACAAATTCAACCAGAGGATCCTGAAGATTCATAGGCAGAGGAGCGCCTCTTCCACTCGCAGATGTGAGTAAAGTGAATTCCACTACATTTTATTGTTTACAATGGAAACCAAAATAACCTAATCTCAGCAGAAGTCATCAAGAGATTGGAGCTACCAACAATGCCACACCTACAACCATACAACATCAGTTGGCTAATTCGAGGAAGAGGTATATGTGTTAGTCATCAATGTCGTCTACCATACTATATCAAGCCTTTCAAAGACGAGGTAGTGTGTGATGTGGCCCACTGGAAGTCTGTGATGTTCTTTTAGGACAATCATATATGTGGAAGTGTCATGTTGTATATGAGTCATGACCTTGTAGTGTCATTGTCACTCTGGGAGGACAACTCTATCGGCTACTAGAGATGGTCACACCTACCCTAACCATGCAGAGAAGGAAGATAATATCCCACACTACAAAATTTTCCCACTTTGCAATTTCCTCTAAAGGAGAAAAACATATCACAGAGACCTCCATAACCTGTGCATATGGTCCCTCTACTCACCATATATAAGAAGAGCAAAAAGGCATTGTTACCTCGTCTATTCAAGTAACTCTACAATGCAAGACCACAGATTCAAGGTGATCCTCTAGGAAGAAACCATCCACAAAATAACGTGGAAACTAAATTGTTGAACATCTCCAACTTATATATCAACAACAATTACAACCCTCTAAATATGTCAAAGAAGGAATCTTTTTCACTTCAGCAAATATTGCACCAAGAGCACAACTTAACACACAGTTCCACATATGATGAGGGATTTTATGCAATGGATACCATTGCTTCCTAAGGCGGCAGGATTGATCCATATGGATATTAGTGGACACCCACCTAATCCACTAGCTCAAAATCATTGTCCTTTTTGGTAGTTTCCTTGTATTTTTTCTACATTTTTTCAGGTCTCAAACTTTCTAGACCATTTTAAGGTCGTAAATGATGTTTTTTGGCGATTCAGGGGGTAATGTTTGCGAAAAACAAGAATTCTTCTCTGTAATAAATGTTAGATGTTAGATATACCTTTCCAACGGGCTATCAAGCGCCCCAAGTGGAGATCATATGCAAAAGTTATGACCCCGAGAAGTTAACGATTCAACTAACCACCAAAGGGCCACAAAGTTTTTGATAGTTCATCTTCTAGGATTATGTTTTAGACATTTACGATTCTTTGCCTCATTCCTATGATAAATAGGCCCTTTTGGCCTCATTTTATATTCATCTTGGCATGAATGAGTATAGTCGCCACATCTCTTCTTAGATATAGCTACGACCATTCTAATTGTTTTATTTTACAGTATGTTGTATTTTCGATATTTAATAGAATATGTGTTTACTATATAGTCATTTTTTTTGCAATATATTTACATTCATGCTTCTATATATGTTGTTTCATTTCATTCTCACATAAATCCAAATCAGTGGTATCAGAACAATCTTCTCTTTGATTGTTTCTCGGTGCATGTCCAAGACAAGGTCAGGGTACAAAGAGTTGGGTCTAGAAAAAAAGTTCACTTGGGGAAGACCACTCTCGCTACCCCAAGTGGCCTCCCATGGAGGAAGAAAAGAGAGACGACAAATCAGAAGATCCTATCAAATTGTTTCTCAAGGAATCCCTCATGTGACAGAGGAACAAGATGATGTATAATTTTGCCAAGATCCTTCAACTAATGTCGACGACAGCATATGCACATTTGATGAGAAGTTGTTTCGAAGATGCCACTCCCTTCAAGGTACAATTTTATTTTGATATCCCTTTATTTGAACACCATTTCGATGTTGATGCCCTAGATAGATGGTTGAGTCTACTAGAATGGTATTTCTCTGTCCACGATTTTTATAGGGAAAAGATCACATTTGTGCTCCGTAAGGTTGTCCCCCATGTAAAAAATTGGTCCTATTTTATAGATTTAATTAAGGAACAATATTACCCTACCGAAAACTATGATGACTAGTATATAAAATAGACCATTCTGCATCAGGAGAGGGACCAAACGGTGTCAGATTACACCAACAACTTTCATACCTTATGCACAAAGTTGTGTATCAATGACTCTAAGCGACACTTGGTACTGAAATATTACATTGTCCTATATTGATACATATGAACAGAGATGGACTTCCTACACATCTCTTCGTTGGGAGATGCCTATCGATACGCTGTCAAAATCAAGCAGAAATTACAGAAAAAGAACAAGCTAGACTTCAGACCTGTGAATCCATCGCAGATGTAGTTCAAGGGAAACTCTATCTCATAGAACACATGACAAATAAAGGGCAGCTAGTCCTAGCCACACATGAATAAGGGTAACTAAAAGACAAAGAAGGGCACTAGTAAGTGGTGTGACTTCCATAAAAGACCTTGGCACAACACTGGTGAATGATGATCAAAGCATTCATTGGTGGTCTAGATCAAAACTTCAAAATTGGATACCAATTCTGATTCTAATTTAGAACCCAATGTCACGGTCTGAAGAAGGGAAAGAAAATCATTGATGTAGAACCCAATATCATTGTTGCTAACACACAAATTCAACCATATGATCCTAAAGATTTAGAGGTATAGGAGCGCCTATTCCACTTGCAAATGTGGGTAAAGGAAATCCCACTGCATTTTTTTGTTGACAGCAGCAGCTAAAAGAACATGATATTAGCATGAGTCATCAATAGATTGGAGCTACAGACAACACTACACCCACAACCATACAACATCGGTTGGCTAAGCCAAGGATGAGGTATCTATGTTAGTCATCAATGTCGCCTACCACACAACATCAAGCCTTTCAAAGATGAGGTGTTGTGTGATGTGTGAAGTCTATTATTTTCTTTTGGGACAACCATATATGTGGAAGCATCATGCTATATATGAGTCACAACCTTGAAGTGTCATTCTCACTCTACGAGGACAGTTCTATCGGATACCATAGAATGTCACACTTACCCCAATCAAGCAGGGCAGAAAGATAATATTCCACATTAGAAAATTTTCCCTCTTCACAATTCCCTTTGAAGGAGAATAACATATCACAGATACCTCCACAACCTCTCCACAGGGTCCCTCTGCTCACCAGAAACAAGAAGAACAAAAAGTGATTGTTGCCTCATCTATTTGAGTACCTCTACATTGCAATACTGCACATTAAAGGTGCTTCTCCAAGAAGAAACCATCCACACTGGTTCATACGAAGGATAACACGGAATCCAAAATTGTTGAAGATATCCAACACATCCATCAATAGTAATTACATCCTTGTGAAGATGTCAAAGAAAGGCAGTTTTTTTCACTTTAGCAAATGTTGCACTAGGAGCTCAACTCAACACACGATTCCATATATGATAATGGATTTGACGCAATTGATACAATTGCTTCCTAAGGGGGGAGGATTAATCCATATGGATATTGGTGTGTACCCACCTTTTCCTCTAGCTCAAAATAGTTGTCCATTTTGGCAGTTTCTTAGTAATTTTTCTACGATTTTTTAGGTCGCAAACTTTGGAGTCATTTTGAGGCCCTAAACTATATTTTTCAGTGATTTGGGAGAGGGGGGGGATGATTTCCAATTGCATGTATTCCCCCCCAATAAAAGTGTTATATCTCGAATATAGCTTTCAAGCGATCTATCGAGCACCCCAAATAGAGATTGTATGAAAAAATTATGACCTCGAGAAGTTGACAGTTCAACTAACCACCTTGGGGCCACAAACTTTATGGCGGTTCATCTTTTAGGGTTATGTTCTAAACATTCAGGGTTATTTCCCTCATGCTTATGATAAATAGGCCATTTTTGCCTCTTTTTGTATTCAACTCGGCATAAATGAGTGTATCGACCACATCTCTTCTAAGAGATAACTACCATCATTCTAGTTGTTTTATTTTACAGTATGTTCTATTTCTGTTCTTTAATAGAATATGTGTTTATTGTATCATTGTGTTCTTTGCAATATATCTACATTCATGGTTCTATATTTTTTATTTCATTTTTTTGTCACATAAATCCATATCAGTGTTATTAGAGCAATCTTCTCTTTGATCGTTTCTTAGTGCATGCCCCCAATGAGGTCAGGGTATAGAGAGTTGGGTCTATAACTAGTTTGACTTAAGGAAGACCACTCTCCTTGCCCCAAGTGGCCTCCCATGGCAGAAGAAAATAGATATGATGGAGCAGGAGATCCTATTAAATTGTTGCTCGAAGAAGCCCTTGCACGACAAAGGAACGTGATGATGGATAATTTCTCCCAGGTCCTTCGACGAATGCCAACGACAACGAAGGAAACTTCAACGTGTAACTGTTTTTGAGATGCGACTACCTTAAAGGTACACGTTAATTTTGATATCCCTTTATTTGAATGCTAGATCGATGTTGATTCCCTAGACAAATGGTTGATTCTACTAGAAGGGTATTTCTATGTTTGTAATTTTTCCACAAGGAAAAGATCACCTTTGTGCTCCTCAATGTTGTTTCCCCTTGTCAAAAATTGGTGAGAAACATATTATGAGAAAAACTTAGGCCTATTTCACTTGGGCCTCTTTTATAGATGTCATTAAGGAAAAATATTACCCTGTCGAAAACTATGATGAAAGTACACAAAATGGACCATTCTGCATCAAGAGAGGGACCAAATGGTGTCATAGTACACCAACAACTTTCATACCTTGTGCACAAAGATGGGTATCAAGGACTCTAAATAGGACCTAGTACTAAAATATCGCAGTGGACTACATCGGTACATGAAAACATATATAGACTTCCAATACCTCTCTTCATTTGGAGCTGCCTATTGGTACATTGTCAAAATCAAGCAGAAATTTCAGCAAAATAACAAGTGAGTCTTCAGAGCTACAAATCCACTGTAGAAGCATGGCAAGGGAAACCTAGCTCACAGAACACATGAAAAGGAAATGACAACCATTCCTAGCCTCAAATGAAGAATGCTAATGAAAAGACAAAGAAGGACACCGAGAAGTGGTGCGAGTTCTTGAAAAGATCCTGGCACAACACTGATGAATGCCCCTCAAAGAAGTTATTAGTGGTCGAGATCAAACCTTCATAATCAAATCCCAATTTCAATTATGATTTAGAACCCAATTTCACAGTTGCGAACTAGGGGAAGTGAATAATTAATGTAGAAACCAGTGTCACTATTGCTACCACACAAATTCAACCAAAGGAGCCTAAAGAGTCATAGGCAAAGGAGTGCATATTCCACTCGCAAATATGGGTAAAGGGAATCCCACTAAATTTTGTTGTTAATAGTGGCAACCAAAAGAACCTAATCTTAGCAGAAGTCATCAAGATATTGGAGCTACCGACAACACTACACCCGCAACTATACGAAATCGGTTGCCTCAGCCAAGGACAAGGTATCCATGTTAGTCATCAATGTCTCGTCCATCAATGTCTCGTACCATTCATCATCAACCCTTTCAAAAACGAGGTATTGTGTCATGTGCTCCCACTTGAAGTCTATGTTGTTCTTTTAGGACAACCATATATGTGGAAGCGTCATGTTGTAAATGAGTCACGACCTCGTAGTGTCATTGTCCCTCCAGGAGAACAACTCTATCGAATTCCATAAATGGTCAAACCTACCCCAACCAAACAAGGCATGAAGATAATATCATACACTGAAAAAAATTCTCTCTTCACAATTTCCTCTAAAGGAGAGCAAGATATCACAGAGACCTCCACAACCTATGCACAGGGTCCCTCTGCTCTCCAGAAACAAGAAGAACAAAAATTCATTGTTGCCTTGTATATTTGAGTACCTCTAAAGTGAAATACCACACGTTCAAGGTGCTCCTTCAAGAAGTAACCATCCACATTAGTTCATACCAAGGATAACATGACAACCAAAATTCTTAAACACCTACAACGCATCCATCAATAACAATTACAACCATCTGAAGATGTCAAATAAATGCAACCTTTTCACTTCAACAAATGTTGCACCAGGAGCTCAACACAACACACAGTTCCACATATGATAAGGGATTTGATGCAATGGATACCAATGCTTCATAAGGGGGGGAGGATCGATCCATATGGATATCGATGGTCACCCACCTATTCCACTGGCTCAAAATAGTTGTACATTTTGGTTGTTTCCTAGTAATTTTTCTACGATTTTTCAGGTCCCAGACTTTTGGGGTCGTTTTGAGGTCCTAAACAATGTTGTTTGGCGATTCAGGGGATGGGGGGGGTTACAATGGAATGTACATTCCCCTATTCAAAAGTGTGATATCTCATGTATACCTTTAAACAAGCTATTGAGTGCCCCAAACAGATATTGTATGCAAAATTTATGACCCTCAAAAGTTGACAGTTTAACTAACCACCTTGGGGCCGCAAACTTTATGACCATTCATCTTGTAGGGTTATATTTTGGACATTTAGGATTCTTGCCTTCATGCTTATGATAAATAGCCCATTTTTTCCTCTTGTATTCAGCTTGGCACGAATTAGCATAGCGACCAAATCTCTTCTCAGAGATGGCTACCACCATTCTAGTTGTTTTATTTTACAGTCTATTATATTTCCGCTATTTAATAGAATATGTGTTTATTGTTCATTTTCTTATTTGCAATATATCTACGTTCATGGTTCTATATTTGTTCTTTCATTTCATTCTCACATAATCCAAATCAATTTTGTGAGAAGATTGCAATGGCATGCTAGCATATGATATAATTTTTAAGGAATTGATAATAACATGAAAAGGTTTACAAAGAGCCTAGTTCTTTGCCTCATAACTATTCTAGACAATATTGGTTCATAAAGATTGTAGGTTGATTGAAGAAGTTATTTTCAAATTTGCTTTGGTTTCTTATAATTTCTTTGCAATTAGTATCACAATTCAAACATTGACAAGGGTCTAGCATATTGCTTACATCACCGTGTTGGTTAATACTCATTCCACAAGAATATAGTTATTGCTTGGAAGTTCCTTTTAATTCTACTTCGATTGCTTAAATTATTCTAAATCAACATAAGAAGAAGAAGGCTTACAAAGAATCCTGCATTTTGCTTCATAGTCTCTGTGGATAGAGTTAATTCTTAAAAAACCATATTCATAGTCTTGGTTTGGAAAGTTGCTTTTAGAATCCTTTACTGCTTGCAGAATGAGATCCGCCATTCCAATCAACACCCAAATAAGAGAACATCCAACGCACTAGATAGAAACTATTTCAAAGGATGAGCAAACATGCATGAAATTTGTGCTAAGAAAATTGATTCCTGGCCTTGATACATCTGTACATTTTTTTAGCCTCAACAAAGATCTAACAAATCTAGCATGAGGTAATAAAATGATTTCATGCATTCCATGTCATGAAATCATGAAAATAAATATCACGATATGGATGTCGATCTCATGCTTCCAATCATGTGATATATTTTATGTAACTAAAGATATCGATTTACTTATTTCACCAACAACATGTTCCTATGATTTTACCTAGAATACACTGGTTGAGATCCATTTTCTTTTGTAGGATCGATTGTTAAATCTCGTTTTTAGCTCTTGTAAGATCTATATGGAGTGCAAATCTCAGCTAAAGGTTTAGATCCACAATTTTACGAGAGTTATCTTTCAGTTTAGTTTTTGTTGGGCATGAAATATATTTTTGAGGATCCACTTCAGCAACAATAATCTAACCGTCAGATCGACCTTCCTTCTTTTTGGAAAAATAAAAGTTCCAAATGGGGTGCATATATTGAGGGTATTTCATGTATAAATCCTCCACACATACATAGAGTTGGTATTCCCATTAGTAGTCGTCTGTTGTAAGGTTGTTAACTGTGGTGAGATGCCTAATGGATCACGTCATTAGAAACCACTTATACTATGAAATGAGAACTCGACAGAGTTTTCGTTTTTCCCTCTCCTAATTTTAGTAGCTATTTTTACCTCCGTTTCAAAAAGAGATGATACCAGTATCACAAATTTTCATTTTGAGGCATTTTTTGGGCCTTTGAATCATCTTTGTTGTAAAATATTATTAATTTCTATTTTCAAGTATGTTTTTTAGAAATTTAATAAAATAACATACATTTAGAAGCAAGTTATATTGAAAAACATATACATTTTGCAATTTTTTCTTTAAAATAAGACATTTTTATTGACAAAATTGTAAGAAATTCCAGAAAATAAAGACATTTAAAACCATTTTCAATGGATTTTTCAGATATTTTTGTATAAAAATGATACTATTTCATACTATTTTCCAAAAAGTGACAATTTACATAAATTCAAGAAAAACTATACCATATATTTGTAAATAACATATTAAAAACAATATATATATAAATTCTATTTCTAAAATAAAGTCTGAAAGTCAAAACAGTACTAATAGATCTTATCAAAAAACTGTCAAATTTAACTAATCAACAATATCATGCATACCAAATTCTTCATCGAAATTGGAATTTTATAGAGCTTGGCTTTCTTCAAGGACATCGATGTCATCTTTCATTTGGTCTTCTATGTCTGCAAGAAGCCCAAAGTGCTCCTTTCCAAACATCCCTCATAATGGGGGTTGAGGCTCTTTTGACATGTTCGCCGCAAGTGTTTCACTAAACTCTCCTTTCTTCAAACCAACTTCTTGCAATTCATATGGAAGAACTTGAATAGCATTAATTCTTTGCTTGATGTAATTGCATTGCAGTGGATCATTATCAATGGGTATGGAATTTCTTCATTTCTGTAAGGAGCATGATATTGTTGTACCTAATCACCAAAAACAAAACAAAATAGTTAAGTCAAATAACATAAAGAAGCATACTTAAAAAAATTAATGAATAATTAAAAAAACTAGTAAAACTTGAAATATGCTTTCATATGTAATATCATAAATTTTACTTGAACCCGAGAACAAATCTAGGACCCAATCTCCTTATCTTGAAAATGTATCTGTGAGATAATTAATCAACACTTATGGCTTTTGATAGATGTTTACAAACACTCCTTTTAACCACGCCATTATAAGTCAACATTTGACTATATTTGCCTTCACCCTTTTCATTGATTAAAAGAGATTCATAGGTTTCATGTTTTGTCAAGTTGCAAGATGTATGTTTTCAATATCATTCAGAAATGGATCACTGCTGGAGCTACGAATATTATGCTTTTTCCTGTAACCAAAATAAATAAATATAAGAGTTTAATTAACTTATCAATAAATATAATTGATTTGTAAATTCAAAAACTTGCTAATATAGTGCAAATATCTTACCAATAAAGTTGTTTCCTTGTTTTTTATTTACCCTTAAAGGATGTCAACAACCCCTATAATTCTGCATCTGAATGGAAAACAACAAATCTCCATAGTGGTAGTGTTGTGACATCTAGAAATCCTGAAACCACTTTATTTAATGATTGGTAACTATAAGGCTCACAATTATAAGTAGTGTTTCAGATATTGTATCCATGGGGGATATATACAATAACTAGGGTGTACTTCTTTTTAGGAACAATTTGTCCAATGTCTGCACAGTCACCTAAAATGAGTTTATATTGCCTAGTGTCAAGCCCATTCGAAATAAAATGATGAAGTGTATCATCAAGTTCAACGTTTGCAAGACGTTGTACCCTTTGTCGTTCTATTTTGGCTCTTTGGATATGAATTTTGAAGGACTCTAGTACTCCATATGTACCCCTATTTAGCATCTTAAAATGAAAATTATCTCTACAAGTAATAAAATGTAAATGAATTGAATTACCAAATAAATAAAATAGATGTATCATAGATCAGCATACCTTATTGAATGCAACAAAAAAAAGTTTTAAGATTAATATTGAACTTCCTTATGGATAGTTGCATTTGGCATCATCCCAACTCTTTTCATTCAACATTATAACCATATCCTCTTGTATTTTCATGTAACTCTTGTGACTAGACTATGAAACCATAAATAATGTTTACAATCATATATGATAATATAACAGAATACTTAACACATAACAAAAATGTTAAACTCAAGAAAAAAGCATTGTACCATAAAAAACATCAACTAACTTGTCAAATTCATTGCACATTTCCTCCATGGATAATTCACCTGACTTTACCCGTGAAAATATTGTAGATATTAGTGTTTCATCATTCACACCTTGCATTGTTCTCCAAGGTGTAATAGTCATGTCTTCTGGGAAATTATTGACCTCAGAACCTGCCTTACCACCGGTCCAAGGAACAAATTTACTTTTTTCACTTTTTTATTTGTTATGCCAACACTCTCCCACAAGCTAAATATGTCCTCAATCAAATCCCATATTTTCCCTACTTTGAATGCCAACTGGAAAGATCCATCTACAGCTCTGAATGCATCACTTCCTTTGGCATTTTTTTTGTTTCACATTATCCTCTTTAATATGGATACATATTTCCAGACAACATTGTTTCTAAAAACTTGCATCAACTTTAAGTTTTTCCCCATCACATATTTGCAAAAAAATATTGTGGATAAATCTCACCCATTGAATAAGTAATGTCATAGTCATCCTATATTCATTATTTGTGTCTTGCCTATGTGGAATGATTCCCCCCAAGAACATAATATTTGTAATGAAAAATTCTTGTTCGATCAAATTTATCTCTAGTAGAGGAACATATTTTGGGTCAACAAGGACTAGGTAGTCAACCACATGTGCATAGGAATTGTGCCTCATCAATGTTTTCAAGTTTTGAATATGCAAGTGATGTGGTTTTATAATTCTAAATTGATATTTCCCTTCTGTGGGTCTATAAAGTTGATTCACATTCAACTCAAATTTATGTCCATTGTTAACCAATTTATCCCTTCGCGATCGATCTTGAATGGCATATTTTGTTGACTTGAAAATGCCATCCTCTAGATCATCACCTGGAGTAATGATTTCCCTACTACCCCCATAATTTTCACTCTCATATTCAGGGATAACATTACATTCGGTAACAACAGATCTCCTCTTTTTTGTCTTGAAGGGGTTCCTTCTAAATCAACAATGCCTTCAACAAGAATTGAAACACCCTCAACCATATTTATTATATGAGATTGATTCTTACCCTTACCAGAAGGAGTATCAACCTCATTGGAAACAATTTCAACTTGTTCACTTGGGCGATATAAATACTTAAATGTAACCTTTCTAGGAACCTTATTTGATTGTCAGATACCCTTTCCTCTATGTACTTGTACTTATTCAGTTTGAGCATTTGACACTTATTTCTTCTTCCTTGCTTCTTGTCCCTTTTGAAGAGCGGCATTAATGACATCCATAGGATTTTCCTCTGTATAATAAATTCCATTCAACATGTTTGAAATCGACCTAGCAAAATCCTGCAAAATAAGAACATTATGGTATTAAATCTATTACATTGTGATATCCAAGTGTTGTAGCTGCAACTATTTCCCAAATTTTCTTAAAATTTTGGACCCTCCTTTTAATTTTATCTTGCATGGATTTGTTTTGGATTGCTGAACTTTGTTGAATTGAGATAAATTGCTTAAAATTTTTGGAGGTGAATGATTATCTTTTGATTGACTTGAACTTGAAGTTTTGGTTTGTTGATAATTTCCTTTTCCACTGTCGGAAGTCATTTGAACAAAGAATCGGGGCCGTAGTTCTCTACATAGACGCCGTTGCAGAAGCTAAACGCTGAATGTTCTAACGGTTAGCTCTTATCTTTGCCGATGCCGTGGTTTTGACTTTGCGATATTGTTGCTTTTCGCTCTTGAAATAGTTTATGACTTTAATCAGAAGCCGTAGTCCTTATGTCGTCCGATGTTGCGGCTCCTCAGCAGACTAACTATCTGACGTTTTCTGTTTGCTGATGTTTTGTTCTGATTTTTCGCCGATATTTTCTATCGCCGTGGAACCCTCAGTCCATGTGACTTCCACTGTTACGGCTCCTCATTGAACTAGTCGTCCGATGTTGTAGTGGTTCTGAGGTCCGATGCTTGACTACGATGACACTTAATGTTTTTTCTCGCCGACATTGCGGAGACCAGAGTTTGTCCATCACCCGCCGTTGCGGCTCCTCATTGAATTGATCCTTCGATGCTTAGTGTTTTTTGCTTCCGACTGTCGGTAGGGTTTTCCCACTGTTTGTTGTGTTGTCACTCTATTTTATGGGATGGCGAAGTTTTCCCATGGATGTTGGTCGAGTCAAGGTTTCTGAGATGTAGAGCATAGTTTGGGAGTTTGGTGTTTTGAGGAATGGTGGTTACTTTGTCATTCTTCATGCTTTCATCGGAGGATGTCGAATTGGTCCACATGCGGCCTAGACTGAGATAAAAGTCTATTTTTTGGGCTTGTGTTTTTAGTTAGGACAGTGGATTTAGAGGATTTTCAGGCCCAACTTGCAGGATTCTCTTTGCCTTATCTTTTCATACTTTAGATTTGTTTATAGTTCATTTCACAGAATGCATGTATTGATACAATTTGTGTTACTTTGTCAAACGCTAAGTGATTTAAGGATTGGTTATTCATGACAAGGTTATTGCTGTTGTAGAGAAGACATGTCTAGAAGACAAAAGAGAAAGAAAATGCAGAAGAAGAGATGAGGATAGAGAAGAAGAAAGTCATGTCTAAGCTCAACAGGATATAGCAAGGGACCAAAGGATTGCTGAGCATAATAAATAGAAGCAGAGTCCAGGCTTGGAAAAGCTCGTCAGTTACCTAGTTGGTCCCTTTTCATAAAAGTGCTCTTAAATCATAAATCTGAAATGTAACGTTTGTATGAATCATGAGCACTCGCAAAAGGAAAAAAGTGTGAGATTAAATGGTTGGGGGAGCCCAAAGGTTACCGAGGCGTAGCCCAAGAGTTTTGCTTGTAGTATAAGTATAGGAGAATTAAACAGAATAGAGGACTTTTTCCCATTGAGATTTGTGAGAACATGTTGTAAGAAGAACTATTTCCTTTTGCAATAAGAATTACAAGTTTCCTGTTGGAGAAAGCTTGGTGGAACTTTTCAAATGCTATGCCATGGATGTGTTGAATGTGAACTATTTTGTTTTCATCTTTGTGTACATTAACTATGAGATCGTTCTAACTCTTTGAACCTATGTTCTTGTATGAATGCCCTCTAGTTTATTCTATGAAATTTCCACTATGAGTAATGAATGTTGTTCATAAACAATTAGCTATCTGGTTGTTCATATATCTATAAATGTTCATGTATTTTGAAATAAGTAACAGCTATCTGTGATTTTTCTTAATGCATGTGCAAAACACATTACTCATTAATAAATGATAATCTTGCTCCCTGGGGATAGGTTAGATAGTTAGTTTTAATGTCTTGCTGTGTGTAATTTAGATGCAAGAGAGTTAAGACAAGAGGTAAGAACCTACACATCACATTGTGACGCTCCTCGTATTCTCTATCAATTTGCATTCTTAGATAGGAACTTGCATCTCATACTTAAACATAAAAAATAAAACATACACAATGGACCAGGATGCGACCGGTAAAACCTTTTTATTTTGGTTACTTTGACCTACGGTAGCCAGGCAGTAAATCGGACGGATTCCCCGTACCAAACAGTAACGGGCTAGTTGGGAACATTTACTGGGGAGAATCCCTAACTGTTGTTACCTGCAAGTTTCCTGTGATTTACTTGCAATTTACCTGGAAACCCGAAATATTTGATCTTATCCCACTTGTCAAAACTAGGGAAACCCAAGGAATGATATATATAGAGAATTGTCAGATGGTCTACATTCCAGCCATATACAACACTCTTTCTTTTGTTAATCAGAGCTCCTAAAGTTAAATAGAAATTTTATGATATTTCTTTGAATGTCCGAGCAATATTTAAGGATGCCCCTCCCAGAAGAAGAGAATCATCTGCAAAGAGGGCATGATTTATAGGATCTGCACCTCTTATTGCCTTAATACCAGGGAGAGAACCTAAAACCAATTATGCTGAAAGATTTCTACTTAAAGATTCAGCCATCAAGATATAAAGGAAAGGTGGCAGAGGGCACCCTTAACGATGTCCTCTTGAAGCTTGGAAAAAATCTGTTGGTCTACCATTAATAATGGGCGCTATCCAAGGCCTATCTGTGCAGGATTTTATCAAACTAACAAAATTATCACTAAAACCAAAAGAGAGAAGAACTTGATAGAGAAAGGAAATCTTAACATGGTCAAATATCCAGCTTGATGATCATATATTTCTCCTTCCTTAGAAAGCTGGAGTGAAGGGATTCTTGCACTTGTATCACATTATCTACAAGATGTCTTCCTTTAACAAACCCCCTTATAGAGGAGAAATTAAAATTCCTAACAAAGGATTAAGTATATTGGCTAAGAGTTTGGCCAGGAGTTTGTATGAAGCATTGCAGAGCGAAATAGGCCGAAACCTGTCAAAAGATGTTGGATTAAATTCCTTTGGAATTAAAGCAAGGAAAGTAGAATTAGTACACCCTCCCACTTTGGATTTTTTATGAAAGGCTGAAATCATACAGAAAAGATCTAATTTTATAACATTCTAACAAACTCTGTAGAAATGTATAGAGAATCCATCCAGCCTGGGGGATTTATCTAGCTCTATTTTCGAGATAACTTCCACTATTTCTTTTTCAGAGAAAGATTTCACTAATCCAGCATTAACCTTAGCATTGACTAAAGAAGGAATGCTGGATAAAAAATCACCATTCACGACATCATCAAAGATGTCATCCTCTTGGAACAATTGTTGAAAGTGCGTTTGTGCAGGCTGTTGTAATTGTGATCATCCTTTAATGCCTTCACCATCGCTTGTATATATTTCCAAGATATGATTTCAAGATAATTTGGCTCTACATTTCCTATGGAATAAGGAATTATTTTTATCTCCACCTTGCATCCAAAGACTACGAGACTTAAGCGGTAGATGCTCTTCTTCCTGGCGAAAGGAAAGGAAAGATTTTATTTAAGCGGACTACTCAATCTCCAAATGTGATTTAGAAATTTTTGATTCCTCCATACCTAGCCGAATCTTAGCTAAAACATGCACCGACTCTTTCATGTTGCTCATTGGACTTGTGAGAGGTGTTTTAACCCAGATTTTCAGGGCATATTTAGTACGTTGAGTTCCTGTTCCCATACATCGCTGGGGGATCCTTCTACAAACTGGGACAAATATTGTGACATTGTTTCCCAGAAGCCATCCCTCTCAATCCAAAGAGGACTGAACCAAAATGGATTAGGACCTACATCTTCCTCTTCTTCCAACAACAAGGAAATAGGATGATGGTCAGAGGTTAGCTTGGGCATAATTTTGGAAGAGACTAAAATTTTCCCATCCAACAAAGAGATTTGGACCAGAAATATATCTAGATGAGCAAAAATTCTGCCAGCCCCTAATCTATTATTGGTCCAAGTATAATGACCTTTCTTGGGTTTGAAGTCAAGAAGGTCCCGAGCATGGATCATAGATTCCACAAACTCTTGAAGAGGATATTTTCCCCAGACACCTCCTCTTTTCTCATTAGGATCTAAAATAATATTGAGATCCCCTGCCACTATAATGTTTATGGGAGTGTGGATTTCCATAAAATCTGATAGAGAATTCTAGTAGACTTTTTTCTCTATAACATTTACTGGGACATAAAGGTTAAAGATAGCCAAGGAAATCTTACTTGTTATATGTTGCAATTCTGTATATATCCAATGTTGGGTAGAAAACGAGGCTTTAAGAAGAAACTTATCCTCGGGCCATAAGGTTGCAAGACCCCCTGGATTTCCCCGTGCACTAACTGCCATTCCTACATTCTTTTCCACTTTGATCTACTTAAGGATAATAGAGATTCCTATTCTATATTTGTTTCTTGAAGCAAGAGTATGTATGGGGGTTTCATTCTCAATAGATCTTTAAATGCTTCTACTTTCTTGGGATTCCCCAATCCCCTACAATTCCACGAGACGATCTGCATTATTTACCCGAGAAAGGGGGAGTTGTCCCTCCCTTTAGGGGTCTATTCTACTTACTTCTGCATATTGACATTTCTATTGTAGCATGACTACCCTGCATATTTAATCTCTCAGCTTCTTCTTCTATGACCTCCTTTCGAGACTTCCTACCTGACTTTTTAGTGAATTTATCTATAGAATCTTCTTCCAAGGAACCAGAAGTGTCTACTGATTTATTCTTAAGAATTTTTACATAAGAGGAAGAAGATGTGACACATGTGGGTGATTTATGAAGCTCTTGCAAGATTGCATCTGCACAAGGAATTTCTAAGATTACTGGTCCAGAATGTTCCTGTGGCCCAAAATTTACTTCTCCTTCATCTTTATGCACATATGATTGTTGCACTTCACCCTCTTCAAGAACAGGGTAATTATGATGTTCAAAAGGGCTTAAAACTACAAAAGGATTTGAAGAAGCGGTAGCTTTTTCCACAACCTGAGGTAAAAAATTATCCTCTCAACATGAATGGAACCATTCCCTATATTACCTCCTTTACGTTTCATTATGTTATCTTGTTTGGAGGTGCCTGCTTTCTGAACTTATGTCCATTGATCATCCTTCTCTTTTTCAAATTCTTCTTCCTATTTTTTCTTGTAATTTCAAGCAAAGTGGCCATATCCATGGCAGTGACGGCACTTGAAAGGGAGTTGTTCATAATCAAGATCTTGAATGTGTGACCATTCAGCAACAGTTAACTTGATCGCCTCAGGCAACCCTATCTCTAAATCTACTTCAACACAGATTCTTGCGCACGAATATTGCTCTTTCCTTTCTGCCCTATCGATATATTTTCTAAGCTTATTCCCGATGGTTTCCAGAGATTCTAAGTTCCAACAATGAAGAGGTAAGTGGGGAATCCTAACCCAAACAGGAATGACTGAAGGAATGTCCTGGGTAGGATCGAATTCTGTAGTCCACTTATTCAGATAGAGCCTCTGAGGGCCTATAAAATATGGACCATCTTGAAAAATGAGGTTTTGATCTTCAGCTGAATAAAAACAAAAAAAACATAATAACCTATGCCAACCAAATAATTGCAGATTCCTTCAATAATCAAAGGCCTCCAATTTCGTTGAACCCGTCCATAAATTGCCTTAGGAGAAGGCCAGAGACCCGTAAATTTCCCAATGAGCCCACGCTCAGCTAGATTCAATGTGGTCCGACAAGGTCGTTCAGCAGGAAATTCAACAGAAGGAATGTATGTTTTCTTCATAAATGTCTGCACAAATGAGCTACCCTTTCTCTTCCCACATGAGGCAACTAGTCGTTTGAAAGCATCAATCTTTGGAGGAAAAGGAGGGGATGGAACTCCTCCGGAGTCCATGGGGACAGAGCACACACACATGCAGAGGGAAGTGCAGAGAAAAATTAATCAAGAAACCAGTCTTTCTTGATCAAACTCCAAAGGTTTCCAAAAATCCTGTAAACTGAGCTCACAATCTCAGGCAATAGGACCTAGATTGGATCCACTCTGTAGCTCACCACGATCCAGCAAAAACCAATGGACAACAGATCCACCAACGAACCCGAAGATCTGCTGAGATTGAAGGCTTTCAATTCTTGAATCATAAATCACTACAAAAGGATTCCAACGTTCCAGAAAATAAAGAATTGGGCTCGTAGTCACTGGAAAACCCTAGATTGGGGCTGAAGCACTCCACGATCCTGCAGAATCAGCATCCAATGTACACAAATAGGTCCTTTAACAAACAAGCGAAGACTCAACACAGAATTCAAAATCTTCTTGGAGCATTTTCCCACCTTCCAAAATTCATGTAAATCTAACTCACAGTCTCTGGCAATAGGACCCATATTGGAGCCACTTTGTAGCTCACCACGATCCGGACTCGCAGTCACTGGAAAAACCTAGATTGGGTCTAAAGCACTCCACGATCCTGCAGAATCAGCATCTAGTGGACACAAACATGTCCT
>LPNX010591542.1:0-12085 GCA_001517045.1 Pseudotsuga menziesii | reverse complement strand
TTTTTAATTCTTTATTAATGTAATGTTGTTGGGGGATTTAGGGTGTTAGAAGGGGGTGTTTTAAATTTCTTTAATGTAATTTTGTTGCGGGTTTGGGGGGGAGTTAATTTTTTATTATTATAATGTTATGGGGGGTGTTTTAATTTTTTTTGTTAATGTAATGTTGGGGGGGCAAGGGTTAGGGTTTAAATTTATTTTTATTTTTTCTTATTGTAATGTTGGGGTGGTTTAGGGGGGATAGATGGCATTTAAGTAGATTTAAAAAAATATTTTAAAAATAAAACAATCAAGACTAAAAATCGTGGGGATGGGAGGCATGCCTTCCTTCAATTAATAATACACCCTTTCACAAAAAATCTCTTGAAAGTTCTAGAATCTCCTCCGGAATATTCTCATTCTTCTTTAAAGCCCTTCGTGAATTGCTCCAAATTCTAAACAAGAGTGAATTTATAAGATCTATTAGGTTTAACATTACCACTTTTAAGAATGTTGTATAAACAAAATGTAAAAATGAAAAATCAATAAAACCATAAAATATTCAGTGCTAACTTAAAAAACCATAAAATAATCATGCCAAATTAACTATAAAACTAACAAGTTTATTAAAAACGAAAAAAAGAAATAACCTTGAAATTGTTAGTAAATTCTCCAAATTCAATGATGAATTGTAGGAAAACTAAATGGTTTATATAGCCTAGATTAGGTTTAACATTACTTGTTTTACAAATGTGGGATTAAAAGAAAATGTAATAGGCATTACTTTATTACAAATTGTATATAAAATATTTAACACGAAACTTTACTAGTTGTATATGTCTGGAGATAGAAATATGTAATTAGTTAATACATTATTTCAAAGTTTTTTTATATCATACTTTTGTTTTTACTAGTTTTATGAATGTGCTGGAAATGTGCGCTTTATTTTTGGAGGGAAATTTTGGAGAGAATTTTGGAGGGAATTTTTTTGAGGGGAAATTCCATTCTCATAGCTATAAGATGGTTGGTTGACATTTGCACCATTCTACTTTTTGGTGAGGACTATGGTAAAAGTTCATTGTTTTATTTATTAATATTTTTCTATAATTATATCTTTTAGTGAGAAGTCATGGACTCATCTGAATTAAATTCCAATTTCAATGAAGAGTTGTATTGTTGATCTAGCCAAGATACTGGCAGTGCAAGCAATGTAATCAAGCATGTTGTTCATCAACTTCCTAATTCTGAAGATTTTGAAGATGCCAGTAATGAAGGGAAAGAATGTGATGGTGACGACGATGATGATGGATATCTTCCTCCGAGTGGGGATCCTAAAGATAGTAAGCAAGATGATGACAATTTTCTTTCAATTGGGGATCCTAAAGATAGTAAGCGAGATGATGACAATTTTCCTCCAAGCGAGGATTTTCAAGGCACCAATGATGATTGTCCTCAAAGCAAGGATTTTGATGGGACTAATGATGATTTTGTTGAGCATGCATGCACCGATAATGGCAATGGTTTTCTTAATAGCAAGGATTATAATGGGGAGAGTGATGATTTTCCTTCACGCAAGGATTTTAATGGGACCAATGACAATTATCCTCCTAGCTGCAAGGATTTTAATGGGACAAATGACGATTTTTCTCCCAGCGAGGATTTTAATGGGACTGATGATGATTTTCATCCAAGTGAGGATTTTAATGGGACATATGATGATTTTGGTGAGGATGAAGACATCAATAATGGTGAAGATGATTTTCCTCCAAGCAAGGATTTCAATGGCACTGATGATGAGTTTCCTCTAAGAGAGGGTTTCTATGGCATCGATTATGAGTTACCTCCAAGCGAGGATGTCAATGGCACTAATGATGATTTTCCTCCAAGTGAGGATTTCAATGGCACCAATAATGAGTTACCTCCAAGCGAGGATGTCAATGGAACTGATGATGATTTTCCTCCAAGCGAGGATTTTCTTGGCACCGGTGATGACTTTCCTCCAAGCGAGGATTTCAATGGAACCGATGATGACTTTTCTCCAAGTTAATATTTTTAATGGAACCGATGATGATTCTCCTCCAAGCGATGATTTCAATGGCATCAATGATGATTATGTTAATGATGAAGCCACCAATCATGAAGACAATGATTCTCCTCCAAGTAAGGATGCTATAGGCACCAATGATGTTAATGTTGAATCTCAAGAGTACCATTTCATTGAAGAATTTAGTGGCACCAATAGTGTTGATGGTCTTGATCTATCTGCAAGTGATCAACTTATTAGTGATCATGACAATCATTTTCATATTGAATTTCATGATCATATTTTCAAAGAGGGGGGGTCATATTCCTCATAATGAAAACATTAATTCTAATGAGGATGTTGTTGCGGACACAATGGTCCAAGAAATGCAGAGACAAAACCCAACAATGAGGAGGATTAAGTGTAGGACTGGACCTTTTTATGTCAATCGAAAGCATTCTAATTATACAAGGTCTAGGAAAGAATTGTTCACAAGTCCAAGTTCCATTACTCATTTGATTTCGAGTGAGTGTTGCCACAACAGTTGTTTGAAAGGCATAGGATTCAATTATACCTTGGAGAAAAGGAACGTGTATTTATCAATGAACAAAAGTATGCAAAATCTATATTTAGTGGGCTGCACGATTTCTACAATGACAGGTTATGATTGTCACGTTGGAAATGTTCTTCTTTATAGAAAGGAAATCAAAAGGATTCAAATTGTTAATCTTCAATTATCAAGAATCCAAACAAGACTAGAAAAGGATCCTACTTTTTATTCTTACGATTATCAGGGACGAATCACTGGACCATCAACACACATTGCAATATCATGGATGCATGATTTATTTTCCAAACATGGAGAGAGTATGCCAAATAGAGAAACAATACACATTCCAGATAATTTCACAAGGCATGAAATATACAATTTATGCAAGGATTGTGTTCAAGGTGGTCAAGGAAATGGCAACTTCATCAGATATGCATATTTCAAAAGAGTATGGGAAAATAAGTTCAACAATGTCTGCATTCCAAATAGGTCAAGGATGGGGATCTGCAGTACATGTGCTTCTCTTAAAGAAAGAAGGGATAGATTAGAAGGGATAAAAAGAGGTATGTTATCAAAATTGTACAACATCACAAGAAGTGTTATGATGATACACATAGTATATGGGTTTGATCATTTATGGCATGGATCAGAAGAAGAAAAAAAACACTCTTACCACATTTTGTTCGTGTGCCAAAGAATTTAAAGGAGGGAAATTTTATGCAATTTCACTTGGTTGGGTGTATGGTTTTTAATGGTGAAATGTTTCCAAAGGTTTAATTTACAGCCAAATATTCACATTGATGCAAATTTGACCATCAACATAATTCACCATGTCCTTTATCTTTGGTCGGATCATCTTCCTAAAGTTCTATATCTGCAATTGCACAACACAAGTCGAGAAAACAAAAATTAGGTCGTGTTTGCTTATCTAAACATGCTTGTTGAATTGGGAATTTTTTAAAAGGTAAAAGTTGGTTTCCTTCTTGTTGGGCACACGCATGATCATATTGATCAAATGTTCAACCATTTTGCAAGGACAGTGAGGAGGAATAAATTTGGTAGCCTACCATCATTGATTGAAATTGTAAGGAATGCATACCATCCAAAGCCTGTTGTACAGAAATTGGAAGAAACTATGGAAATGAAAATATTTATTTTTTGACCACATGGTGAAGAAAGGTGCATTGAAAAATTTAATGACATTACCTTTCAGCATCAATTTCAGATAAAAAAGATTGATGGGAAAACACTATTGTGGGGCAAGAAGTACTCAACTAATACAGAATGGGGGACTTCATCGGGTTTGGCATTTCTGAAATTCATCCTAATCGTCAAATTTATACTTCAAAATTATTGTTATTCTAGTCATTTGCAGAGATTCATAATGCAAGGTGACATAGTAGAGATGTTGATTCTTCTCAATGCTTGGAAGAAATCAAAAATTCTATCGAAGATACATATGAGTACTTTGATGTTGTTGAAGATACATATGAGTACTTTGACGTTGTTGATTCTGTTTGGTGGGAGTCTTTTTTCATGGAGCAGAGTGACATAATTTCAAACTCTACAAATGAAGATGTATATTTGAAGTCTCCATTTACTTGGCCCAAAATAAAAGTGATTTATCTCTTGAAGAAAAAAGTGTTTTTCCAATTTAGGGGTTGATTTTAAAGTTTTTGTAAAAAAAACGGTGTATACTCGTATCAACACTTTTCTATTTTTGGGGTGTTTTTGGTGTTTTTTATGCAAAATCATCGTTTTTATAGCTAGAGTTCTCATTCTTAGTATAAATTCCTCGTTTCATAATACAATTCGTTTAGATCATGAGAGACACTATAGGTCTAAAGTAAATCACTACGTAAGCAGAGATCATTGTAATGGACTTAATATATATCATTGTAAGTTATCATTGACTTGAGTTCATAGGCCGACGCAAATCCTCCCAAGGTGCTGAAGAAATTTAGAGCTACCTTCACATGGAATCAAGAAAGGAGACATTGGACCTGATTCTTTTATCCCTGTGATCAAAATAGATCCATAATTAAGTGTGAATGATTAGAGCATCATTTTAGGAAGGGAGTCGGCCATCTAAGGTCAACATTGCTGCAAAAGATGAAATTTTGGCGTTGGAGTTTGATGAAAGCTTGCCGTTTGAACTAGCACTTTTGGACGGTGAATTTTAATCCTGTGAACCCCCATCCAAATCTTTGCAGTTTCATTAGAGGAAGCTACAAATTTATAGAAAAGTATGTCAATTTGTATTTATGCATGTGTTGGAATGAGAGAAATATTAACAAGACGGGGTCCTTGAGATAATTCAACATTGTGTTTAGATGTTTGACCATATTTTTCTTCCAAGAAGAATAACTCTATAACCCACGAATTTTTCAGATCTCTGCATGTAAGAGAATTCATGTAGCTAAGCATTTCCATAATTACTATAGCTTGCGATTTGCAGCCATTTGATGTTTGTACTTGGCTTGGAATACATGGTTCTTAGTTCAAATTCTAGCAGTGTTTCATTTACAGAATTGTTTTCCAGTTCCAACCAATATTCTAAAGCATCCAACGCTTATTGGCACTCCTATAGCATATTTGAATGAAAGGGAGTATTTTGCCTAGTTATAGTAATTATTTAAAATCTTGAAACATAATTAAAAAAAAAAAACTCAGAATCTCAATAATTCCTTAGTATTATCAGAATATCAATCTATTTCCATATTTCTTGTATCATCAAGGATTTTAGTGGCTATCGAATTCATAAGGTTTTGTTGGTACCATAAATACAAATATGGTTACTTTCTTATTTATTTGGCTCAATCAACAAATTTCATGTTCTTGTTCCAAAACCCAAGGCTAAATTTGCAATGGATATGATTGATGCCACTTATGTTCTTGATAGCCTTATCGGTAGTGGGATATGGACAAAGAATTTTGTAGCATGATATAATTCATAAAATTTGGTCAACTTTATGTATAGTTGGGATCATTCTCATATTTTCGAGTCTTCTTTCACACTCAACAACATATTTAGCTTCAAATTTCCACCAAGTACCAACAAGTAGAATTTCCTTTCAGGGAAGTGCTTAAGGCATTAGCCCTGAAGGCATCATGTGATTGTTTCTTCTATTTTATTGTAGCACCAACATTTTAGACTCAAAGGAGGGGGAGCAGTAAGATGTGGGGAAGAGCCTACGCATCTACTGTAGACAGGTTCCACCAAGCCCTTTTCAAGCTGGATGGTGAGTAAATTTTGTTTGTTTAATCGTCTTTTGACTGTTTTTCCAACATAATTTAAGATTGAATGTCAATAATAGCTTTGCAAGTTTCTTATTCAACAACGCCCCCTACACTAATCATTGTTCAAGATGAGAAGGATTATCAGGCAGTTAGGAGAATATATAAGTGCTCAAGAGTTGTTGAGTAAGGAGGATGTTACTCCAATAGATATTTCAAATCCTAACAGCTGCAAGATTCCCTGTATCTCCAAAGGAACAGATCTTGACAACCATTAGAAACATACCTGCACTCCAGGAATTGATAGAAGATCAAAATATTCATGAAAAACAAACATAACTAGGAGTTTTTCCTGATTCTCCTTGGAGATATGGAGAATAAATCATTGAGTCGTGGACATCATTTGATGGAGAGCATGCATTGGAATATGAGGTTGAATAGTCTCTTGGTAGTTTGTGCCCAGTTCCTTTTTGCAAGAGTCAAATATTTGAAGATACTAAAGGTATGACAAAGGAAGACATGCATATTGATAATATTGATGAAGAAGAGAGCCAAGAAATGAAGGATTACATTGAATAATGGTTTCAAGACAATCATCCATCCAGGGCACTACTTCATCCTTCGACATATCTTGACACAAAATCAAGCAGATCAGATGGCCTCTCATATCCAGCAAACCATCAAGGTACATTTTTCATATTTGGATGTGAGTTCTTTTGTGATCCTGTTGCACACATGGCTTCATTGGAAGTATGCCTACACTTGAAAAGGTTTCCTTTTTTTTAAGTAAGGTAGGGTATTTAATGAATAATAATTATTATTTTCATCTAGTTGATTCGCTCAGTTCCAAGTGTAGCTCGGTACCGTAGTTTGCCAATAAGAAGGTGTTATTGAAGTGCCTATTACTGCATCATCATTTTTTGCAGCGCCTTTTAGTCATTGTTTTATTCAGAACATGTTGCTACATCTTCCCTACTCCATTTGCATGAGGACATGAAAAATATTAGGTGTGGGGTAGATCATTGTTATAACATAATCCTATTCCTGCAGCAAAGTCCTATATCTTCCTGCAACAACATTGTTTTGTTCCTACAACAAACTTTTTCCTGTAGCATATCTTTATGAGCAACTCTTATTCAAATGATGCCAATAAGCATCAAAGCCTTCTCTTTCTTCATCAACACATGTACCTACATCAACATTCATCTTCAACACAATAAGGTATATTTTTCAAACACCTTGTAGCAACAACATTTTCATTTAGAAAACTCTATTTTGTTTTCTTCTTGCAACAACATTGTTCCTATAACACATGCTTTTCTATAGCAAATTAATTCTAGCAGGGTATGCTAATTCATTCGGAAGTGGATGTGGTTAATTGGTTTGGATTGCAAAATGAGATCTGTCAAATGGAATGCTGATCAGCCTTTGATTAATGATAGCCAAAACCAAGCCAACTAAACTTGAGTTTAGGGCTCAGTCAACATTAAAATTTAATTTTCACTTTCACGCCGACCACTTTTTATTTTTCACTTGTCAGGTGAAACTTGTCTATCTCCCGACTAGACAAGTTTATAAATTTTAATCGGTTTTACTATTCAACTAAATTTACTTCGACTTACTTGTCGGTTCTACCGACTGATTTTTACCTCAACCACTTGTCACATCGACCAAGTCGGTTGACTTCTTCTCTTCGACCAAGTCGGCTAACTTCTTGTCTTCGACCAAATCGACTAACTTCTGCTCTTCGACCAAGTCGGCTCACTTCTTGTCTTCGAACAAGTCGGCTCACTTCAGTCGGCTGAATCAATCGACCACTCAAGTCGGTTCACTTTGGTCGAAATCTACAGAGTATGTTTCTTAGTCTAAAGACTTAAGAAATTAGAGATGCTTTTCACTTGTGAGTAAGATAGAGTAAAAATGGACACATTAACAAATCCAAAGAGCTTATAAAAACATATGCCCAAATATGTAGGAAGACTTGAGTCGACCAATGTGCCGTAAAACCTGGAACTTTCACGCGGTGAGATTTTTATGGGTTCTTTGATCTTTCACTTAACAGTAATTGTAAAAGACATTTACAGAAGTAAATCTGGAAATATGTGCGGCCAAATAATCATGCATTCAACCATAAACTATTTCATATATTTAACTATGCGAAAATAACAAAGTATTACAAACGGTCCAGACTTGTCGGTCTAAACTTGTTGGTCCAAACTTGTCGGTCCAAACTTGTCCTTTTATAGAGCTTCAGCTCTTCGACTGAATCACTTACACAGAAGCTTGAGCTTTGACTTCTCTTTCTCACCCTGAGTTCCTCTGTCTCTCTATTGTGTCTCTTGTGTATCTCTGTTAAACTGATTTACAATTTGCTTCTTCTATTTATAGGCAACCTAAAGATTGCTTCTGCATGGGCCGACTGACTCACCATTAAAGACTGTAATAACTATCTACCTAACAACTTAGCTTCATAAATAAATTCGACTGGACATTGCCAAATCGTGGACTCTTCCTTCTTATCAGACTGACAAACAAGATCTTGACTTGTACAGAATCTGACAGAGTCAGCTGAGAGTCCAGTACAGATATGCGAGTAATTACATTTTTTCAACACTCCCCCTTAATTATAAGCAGATGGGGATTTTTTAAAACAAAATTTACAAAATGTTTCAGAGCTTAGACATGCTCTGTTTATGACAAAGTTCACTATGGTGAACTTGTCATTCCAAGATAACTACGTACATACTGAAAAGTATCATTTGCCAATGGCTTTGTGAAGATGTCGGCAAGTTGGTCTTCAGACCTGTGAAATTCCAAACAAATTTCCTTGTCGTTCACCAACTCTCTTATAAAATGAAACCTTGTGTTGATGTGCTTGGTTCTCTTGTGAAACACATGATTCTTTGATAATGCTATGGCTGAATTGTTGTCGCAGAAGATTGTTGTTGGTTCTTGATGGTTCTGTGACAAGTCTTTTAAGACTCTTCTCATCCATACAGCTTGACATGCAGCACTTGTTGCTGCAACATGCTCTACTTCAACTAAAGACAAAGTTACTATGGGTTGTTTCTTCGAAGCCCATGAAACAACACCTGTACCAAAATGAAATGTGTACCCAGATGTGCTCTTCCTGTCTTCTATGCTGCCTCCTGTTACCACCTAAGTTGTACGTAGTGGTTTTTTATCAAGTGAGCATGGTGAACCGAACAAGGATAACTTGTTCGGACTTCAGAAGACCTTCAGTCTTACTTCTGGGAAGCTTTGTTGTACTATATTACATGTTCATACCCCATGGGGGAATTGTAATAAATGTTCTAGCATGATAGTGTCTGTAAAAGACTCGGTCTCTTAGACTTTATTTGTCAATCTGATCAGCCCAGGGTGTTTTTTCCCTTGGTTATTATTGCTTGTTGAATAAACGACTGATAATTTCTGAGTTTTTCACTCCATACCTCCAAAGTTGGGGTAGTCGGCTTGGCATTTAGACCTATCGAGGTTATTAGAGTCTATGTGTCAATGTATAAACATGCTAGTCATCATGGTCGAGTCATATGAACATGTCTAAGTCCCCCTAGGTTTTTTCAACTTTTTAATTTTTTTAATTTTTTCAGTGGTTTTAATTAAAATTTAATTTTTCCAAAACTTAGGCTATTTTTTAATAGTTTAATTGGAAAAATTGGTTTTGTAATAAAAGTGGGCCAAATAATCAGTTTCAGTCATGTAGGTGCTCATTTTCAAGCTAAGAGCACCATGTAAACCCATGGACCCACTATTTCCTAGTTTTGAGTGATTTTCCATCACTCGAGTCAGAAAGCCCCAAAAAATCATTTATTGATTATTTTAATTAATAAATTGATGAATGATGGAGCAAATCCAAAATCATAGATCAGTGGATTCTCAGCCGATTTGATTGAAATCAGTCAGATCTGAACCAGATTGACTGGATCTGACAAATCATTGACTGATGGAGGTGATCTGGATAGAACCAGAGTTGATCTTCAACATCCTTTATGGGGAATTTCTCCCTCCCTCTCTCCTCCACACGTTTTGGCTCATCTGGATGAGTTTTGGTGGATGCTTCAGTCAACAGGTTGAGGTGTCAGTCAGATCAGCTCTCCAATTGACAATTGCACTTAGTGAGACTCAGATATGGCTTAGTTAGACAAAGATCAGCCATTGATTGACTCTCCATCAATTGATTTGATCTATCTCCTTTGTATTTGCGCCCCCCTGGGTTGGATCTCCTCCTTTTTGTATATATCCAAGCATAATCCTCCTCTTCCAAGTAGTTAGAACTGGGATTGAGGTGCTGTTGCTATTGTACTGTTGTTATTGTTCATTTGAAATAAAGAGAAGCTTTGGAGGCAAGACGGTGTTGTGCCATTATATGTGTGGATGATCATTGTCATTTTTTACTGAGGTAACCTGTATCTGTGTTCATAATTTGCTGATTGCTTGTGGATTCATTGCTAAGATTGATAATAAGCTTATTATAATCTTGATACGAAAGGTGCTTTTCAATAAGTTTATTGGCCGTCTCTTTCCTTTGATGCATGTTTAGAGATCTAGATTCAACATGTTCTATAAGCTTATATGCATGTTATTCTGAATCTTTGTGTATGTACTAATCGGATCTCACAAGTATTTCGGCAAGTTTTTTTATTTCAGCTGAGCTGTAGGTTCCTAGATTGGAGAGGATGCTGATCTAGTTTGCTTCTTCACTCTCTACAAAACCTTCCAAAGGCATAGTCCCTCGACATTCCACCTGAAAGCTCCACGGTGGATCTTCAAGGCTACCAGCATTTCTCTCCTCCTCTTACTCCTTCAAAATCAATTCTTTTACCCAGTTACTTTGTTCATAGATTTGATATTTTTTAGATCTATCATATTAAAGTAAATTTAACATAGATCTATCTTCTCAAAGCCCATAATCTAGATCTTGTTCTTAAAAGGTTTCATAAGCATTCTAGATCTAGCTTTAGGGAAATCGTCCTTTTTGCATGGAATTTTAAAGAGAATTTGTAGCTTGCATGCATTAGATTTCTATTTTATGTTATAAAAGATAAATATAGCAATCAGTGCACATCATATTGGCTGCCTAAAAGGCAAGCCAAGATCCCAAGGAAAGCTTGCTTTCCTTGGTTCCCTTTTTACCTTTTTTAACTAGTTTCTACTTAGCTTTTTTTTGGTTAAAAGTAAGCTGACCCAAAGGTACTTTTAGAGTGCTTTTGGGAATATTTCAGTCTAATAAGCTTGCTGGTTTTTAGCAGGTATAACAGAAAATAGGAGGAGCTTCTGCTCGAAAGTGACTTTTGGGCCTTTTGAATCCCCCCAGGGGTCTCCCTTTTTGACTAAAATCTTTAATTTTTGCACTTTGTAAGCTCTTGGTTTCATTATGTATAAGAATCAAGAGGCATCATATCATTTTGTTGATATTGTAACCGCTGGTAATAAAAATAATTTTGAATAGGCTCTTTCGAGCCCATTCCCCATGCCCCTTGGGGGGATTTGCGTCCATGTCAATTTTTGCTTTTTGTTCATCTTTTTTCAATCTAGCGTAGTATTAATCTGTAGGGTAGTATACTTTGATTTAAAATCAATTCCATATTCCATTTCTATTGGTTTCAAAGTAACTTTAATACTTACCCCACGAGCCTCCTTTTGAGCCGAAAGGTAAAGAAAGGTTCGTGGTAGTCTAATTAGAAAATTGTAGTTTGCTTATCTTTTTATGTTTCATTTGCTATCATCATTTGTTTCAGTAACCATAATAAAATCAACCCCTCCTTGATTCCCCGATTGAGGTCCACTTGGACCGAAAGAGGTTCCTGGAGGGTTTTCTTTTTAACAAGAACATCCATCTCAAAATTTACTAAAATTGAAAAGACTACGGTGTGTATGCTCTACACTTGGATGCGGTTCATCCGATCAGTCAAGCTGTATCAAAAGCATTTGAGTGACTAGTATAATTAGGATTCACTCTCCCAAATTGACAAGCCATCAGGTGAAAATCCAACACCTAGATCAAACCATTACGGTGGCAAAATACCCAAAGGAAGCGGAAACTTCTGAAAAGTGACCTCAGGGCGCCGATCTCTGTCACACCCTAACGGGTGCGTTATCAACAATAGCCCCAGAGACTCCATTCAGCCCACATATTCCTTGCGGGTAGCCGTGAAGGTTTATTTTTGGACATACTCAAAGTACTCTCGAGTATATCTGGAGTCCACCCCTTCGCCTAATTTTAATCAACTCATATTTCACATTAACTTAAAACGTACCAAGAGGCAATTGCAAAACAT